>VXAA01005748.1:169078-198023 GCA_013399115.1 Anseranas semipalmata | reverse complement strand
AGTAGATTTATGTTAGATATAAGGAAGGAATTCTCTACTATGAGGGTGGTGAGGCATTAGAACAGGTTGCCCAAAGAAGTTGTGGATGCCCCATCCCTGGAAGTGTTCAAGGCCAGGCTGGATGGGGCTTTGAGCAACCTGGTCTAGTGGAAGGTGTCCCTGCCCATGGCAGGGGTGTTGGAACTAGGTTGTCTTCAAGGTCCCTTCCAACCCAAACCATCCTATGATTCTATGATTCTATGATAATGCTAATATGATGCCGTAGTTTTTATCAATGGAGTGCTTATGTACCTACATACTAGAACTGGTGTGTATGTCTGTGTTTGTGTGTGTGTGTCTGTGTGTCTGCACAAATGGAAGAAAAACCTCACATTTGAAGTACATACCGCGTAACTAATTCCTATGGCATTATCCATTTCCTGTGCTGTGTGCATTGAGTCATAGGAGATGCTCTTCCTTGTCAGCCAAAATACATCAGAACAAACTAATATGTTCCATTTTCTATTAATACCTTGCTGTACAATAGGGTTTTGTGGTTTCCTTTCCGACAAGATGAACCAAGACCTTGTATGAAATGCTTTCAGTGCATTTGGAGCTAGTCTGTACTAACGTACAGATAAATGACACAGGCTTGGTTTTTATTGATTGCTGAAGGGATTTACATTGTATCTGCATTCCCAGGTAAAAACAGCAAGGAAAGAGAAGTGAATCCTGATAAATACTTACCTGTAACACTTTAGTGACAACAAAGAAGAAAAAAATCATCATGATGCCTTGATTCTGCATTCAGAATACAGAATACANGATTCCTGCATAGCTCAAGCAGGTTTTTGATCAGAAGTTTT
Source organism: Anseranas semipalmata (assembly GCA_013399115.1). Taxonomy (NCBI): domain Eukaryota; kingdom Metazoa; phylum Chordata; class Aves; order Anseriformes; family Anseranatidae; genus Anseranas; species Anseranas semipalmata. The sequence continues at coordinate 197,178 of VXAA01005748.1, read as the reverse complement.
GTAATCAGGTAAATCCAAAACTCCAAAGTTTCATATAACTGGGGGAAAATGTATTTAACTTGTCTGTAGGACAGTTTATGCAGAGAAATCTTGTTATCTTCATAATCATTTTAACTTATTCTTTGCTTCCAGTGTTAAAAGGAAAACTGTACTTTCCTTAACAAATACTATTTGAATCACTTATATTTCCTGCCTGCATATGAACTCCTGACAGGGAAAAAAGCAGCTCTGGTACCTCCACTCCATCCCAGACCAGATGTGAACTTGAAATGTAACAGTGACAGTTAGTCTGGATGGGTCCCATAATTCTAAGAATCATAATGTCCATTAAAGCTTGTGAAACTATGCCAGATCGCATCAGTTGAGGCTTTAGACTCTATTTAGATGAGCAAAGTTTGTGGACAATAGAGTTACAGTAAAGGAAACTCCTGGATAAATACATGCAATTTGAAATGAGCTTTGTAACATTCTCTCTTTAACACAGTTTTCCTGTCTGTCTCCCTCTCCCTTTGTTCCCTTATGTTTTCAATATGTCTTTATTAGTAGCTTCCTCTTTCCCCAGCACAAGATGGTCTTCACCAGGTTCAAGATCTGACCAAGCCAGCCATTTGAAATGCAGAGTGAAGTTGAATGGTTTCCCTAGCAAAGAAATATGTTCGCTCACATACTGTATGTTTTCCTTCAGTTTAATGGCTGGCATGTACTGTAGCCCCCCGTAGGGAATCAGGCATTTGTTTCTGCAGCATCTGAATTGCTCAGACAAAATGAACCAGGATTAGTGAAATTCTCCACATAGCAAATACACATGTAGGCAAGTTCACCTTATTAATGTGATTTGGGGGGGCTAACTCAGAATACAGTCATTCTTCAGAAAGAGTCCTCTCAGCTCTGCCATGGAATCCATGGCCAGCAGTGGATTATATCACATCAGTAAAACATCTATCTGAGGCCCCCAGTTCGTGAGCCTCAAGCTAATGCCAAGTGCATTTTGTAAGAAATAAACAGGTGAAAGTGTAATACGGAGCAGCTATAGTAATGAGGCATGCCTGTGCTCACTCCTGTCCAAAATAATACATCAAAGATGTATTCTCTCCTCAGAGGGCCTCTCAGCAGCAGGTTGGGAAGGCCATAAAGGGGCCACGCCATGGTAACCACTCGTTGTGAGGCAGCTCTGGAGTGAGCAGTGTGGGGCACTGGAGACCAGCTGCTGTGGGGAGCAGTGACTTACCACGGAGGGGCAGGCGGAGGAGTCTGCAGGCAGGGCCCTCGCGAGCCTCACAGCAGTCAGCTCCCCAGCAGGGCAGGCTCAGGGATGACATGTTGGTGCCTTCCACAGCCACAGGGCACTGAATAGGGCTGGTGCCCAGGGCACAGCAGTACCTGGACCCTGCGGGCCTTAGGGAGGATGCCTCCACCCCGGCCCAGGGCTATGGGTCAGGCTGGCCCTCTCCTGTGTGCTCTGACTGGGGTCCTGGACCACAGGGAGAGGAGAGTGGGGTGTGCACCAGCAGGCCAAGGGGAGATATCCACAGAGAGGAGAGGCTGAGCCATACAAAGCAAGGGAGGAGGGACACTAGAGGCTGTAGTCACATGGGCAGAGGGCAGCTGGCATGGCGGGGAAGGCAGAAAGCTAGTGACTCCTGGCAGCAGGAGGAAGGTTCCTCATCCACCCCCATATCCACCACTGTGGGATAGGCTGGGCACTGGGGAGAACAAGCAAGACCTGTTGGGGATCCATCAGGACCATCTGAGGAACCTAATGTCTACATGAAGGGGAAAAATTGAATGATAGTTTTAGGAGACTCCCTTCAGCAGGGAATGGTGGCAGCAATCTGCTGACCTGACCTGGTGCCTCTGGATGTTTGTTGCTCATTGGGGTCCAGCAACTGAGACTGTGCAGGTTTTCCAGGTCCTCTGATTGTTACCCTTTGCTGCTTTTCTACATGGACACCAACAGTACTGCTAGGGGTACCCAGAGCATGTTAAGAGTGACTTCCAAACTCATGGGGTGAGGGTGGAAGGCAGGGGAGCCCAGGTGATGTCTCCTTAGTGCCTCCAGCAAGGGGAAAAGGCTCAAGCAGAAGTGGACTCATCCAGCATGTCAATACGTGGATGCAAGCCTGGTGTCTCAGGCAGGGGTTTGACTTCTATGACAATAGGAAGGCAAGTGTGAGAATTGAATCCAAGGTCTCTCTCAGATTTCTTTTGCCTGTGACTTATTTGGCTCCTTAATTTTTCCTTCCTTCCCCCTTTTTGAAGAGAACTGATTCCTCATTTTTGTTTTTGAACGAAAGGATTAATTGCATATCTCCTGGAGATTACACACTATTATCAATCTTGAACAAAGCCGGTGCTATCTGCCAGATAAGATTTACACATTTGCAGGAATTTAAGGCATGCATCTCTCTTAGGTGCATTCTGTTAGCTGGTAAGGGCCTCAAATTAACATTTAGTCTTTTGTGAACCTCTGCATTCACTGCCTGTCTATATCTCTTTTGCTTGGAGAACTGAAGTGTTTAACTCTGCCTTGTGATAATCTCTTTGCTGTTCAGAGAAGCTGAATCTTCATCCTGTTTTACTGAAGGTTTCTAGGTGCTCTATGTATGTCCCAGAAGCTTCAGTACAACTTTTCCAGCCACCAAGACTTTGGGGATTATATTTTATGTCTACATGTGCATGAGGTATGTAGCTACATAAATACTCCAAGCTGAAGTAAGATCAGGTATGCATTTAGAGCATATGAGCACCTTGCAAGCACTGCATTTAGTACCATGTTGTCATGAGAGTAGATTGCCTTTTAGAGAAAGTAGGATGTTACTGAATATCTGTACATCCTAGCTCAGTTTACCATAACAGATTTTATACAGGATTCAAATTCATCTGATCTACAACTCTAAACAAAACAATTGTCTTATAGTCAGTTCTCAGAAGCATTTTTCTAGTGAGCTAGGTGTTTCATATAATCCAAATTCCTCCTCCTTCAAGTCATGATGTCTTTTTTTGTATCATGAATCTTTCCTGTTTAGCTTGCTTTCTAAAGTTCATGAATCTCCTTATTTCTGAAAAAAAAAAAAAATACACAAAAAAACTCATATATTTCCCCGAGGCTTCCTCCATTTCTATGCCCCTGATCACCCATTATTGAGTTCCTGACTTTTTTTCTGTCTTTGTTTCTTTGCTAATTTTCTGATGTTCCAAATTCCATGCTGGCAGGCAAGAAAAACAAAAATCAAAGCTGGTTCACCCAGATGCACCATTGGCTGGTCAAAAAACAGTATCTGAACATCATTCTGTATTTACATTTCTATTATCAGTAGTCTTACGATACATGGAGAAGCGGATGTACCAGTACATTTCACAATGCAGTAATTTTCATAGTCCCATCTTCATAGTTTTATTAATATTTAGAGATATTGTCCTGATTATAGAACTGTAGAAAAAAAGGACTGGAAGGGTCATTCAGATATGAGCTATCTGAACAAGTAAAAGTCTAAAGCTTCTAAGGTATGCTTATAGTCAAACATACATTTAGCTTTTCATTAAATAAAATAATTAAATGAATAAGTATTACTAAAAGTAATAAAATCTTTTGTATCTACTACTTATCTCTTTTTTTTTTTTCAGCATGTATAAAAAACACTTTTGACTTGCACATTTTATTGAAGATCTCACAATGAATTTCAGGAAGCTGTTGGGGGTCACTAATCTAATGAGTGAGTACATACATTTGTGTCTTTATTTTTTAAAGTCATAATATCATAATTTATGTGCCCCAAAGGCAGTATTATTACCGTCTCTGCCATAAACATGGCACTTAAGTTATTCTAAAATAAGTGAGATCCCTGCAAGATCAGAAGCTAGGGTCACAAGAAAATGCATGTTCTCCAGTTCTTTTATGATAAACTTTCAGAATATTGTACACCAGAGACTGGTAGCTTTGAAGGTTATTAAAACTCTTTCCTTCAGTAAACCATAATATCTATGAACAGTAAAATACAATTCTGGAAATGTTGTGAGATTTCTAAAAGTACAGAAACAGGGATGGGTCAGATGAGCCTAGGCTTTGGTCACCTGAGAAAAAGACAGCTAGCGTACACTAGTATACTTTGATTTTTCTTTAGCTGTGTTGACTCTGGACTTCTGTGAAACATGCTATTTTAATTTAAAGAAGCATTCGTAACTTTTTGAAGTGTTTAAATTAGGGAGAAGCTGTAAGAATAACTCACAATACATACTGATCAGAAAATGAGAGTTGAGAAATTTTGTATTCATAGACTCTACACCAGAGAAACAGAAAATGTACTGCTGATTATGCTATCTTCCCCAAGATGCTAACTAGGATACACACTTGATAATAACAGAATTTCATGTTTTGACTAACAATCAAAACTTTCAGATGTCTGCATCATGAGAATTATTGTAAATAATTCAGCTACACCGTAAGGGGAAAATCAGGAGTATAAACATTTAGAAGTAGTGACCTGAAGATTCAGGAGTCCTGGAATCTGTTGAAGCTCATTTCCCTTTGTGGCAAGTGTCAGTCTTGTATTGGTCTTATCCAATGGTATGTATCCTAATCTATTACAGTATTTTATATCTGCTTAATACATATCTGCTTAATAAATCAATAAATAGCATTCTGACAGTCTCTGTGGTTGTATCATGTAATGTTACTAACACTGAACCAGATGTCTCTCAAATGCAACGTTGTTGGCTTCTCTCAATACTGCTGCTAGGTTGTTCCAGACATACGATTTAAAATCATCCAATTTTCATTCTTATTGTGCTCATAATATCTCCTAGGTTTTTCCATCACTGTGCTTTCACTCCAAGATACTAGACTGCCTGGTATATGGGTAGAGGAGTAGGTATCATTTAGCATACCCGTGCTAAACTGGCCAAGGCAGGCAGAGGTCCCTCTGTATTGTATACATCTTTACATACAGCATATCACCTCTTTTTATACCAGTTTCTGGGAAGCATGGATAATATATAGCTAAGCAAATAACTAAAGGTAAGTCATTTCACAAAATGTATGTTTTTGAATTGCTACAAGTCCCTTCAAATTGTTTGTTTTTTTTTTTTATCTTGACTTAAAATTATTCTGAGATAATACTTGTACATATAAATATCTTGCATATTGGTATGACATGGTATGCCATATTCACCCTTCATGAGATCTAAAATTTTAGACAGTGCTTGATGTTTTCCTCTGCCATATTTATAATTAAGTAAATATCGTGAATAAGTGGATGCATCTGTACTTTTCAGGATTACTGTGCTTAAAATTCTTGAATTCAAAAGTAAGCCTTCCTGCCAGTAATCCAATGACAGTGAACCCAAAAAGGACTCAGCACTGTTCATGAAAATTCATTAAAAAATTAAACAAACTTTCACAGATTAATTGGTTTTGTAATATGTAAAAATTTTCTAATTATAAACAATTCATATACTTGTGACTTGACTGCCGCAAAATGGATGCTAAGAGGTAGCAACCCGAGAAAAGGTGTTATGAGAAAAGACTTCCTGGGCACAAAAAATTGATGGTGGAGCTAATGCTATGAATTGTCATTTTGTATGGGTGCAGGTGAATAGTTTGTGGAAGAGTGGAGAAAACTGCATTTCCTGCAAAGAGACAAACTTAATCTTTGTTCTTTCCTGCGAAAAAAGTGCTGTAAACAACCATGATCTTATCCTTTGCTGTAAAATAAAAATTTTAATAATGCAAGAGTAATAATGCAGTAACTTGTGGGTATTTATTGCAAGTAGTTACCAAAGCATTATATCTACATATATCTGTAGATACATGTCTTTGGTTCATTATTTTTTGGAGTGAATGATTCAGTGAACCTGGAACAAGGGTGTATGTGTGATGAGGCTATGCTAATAAAACGTTAGCTATGCTGTCAGGAAACCACAGCTTGAAGGGTTCTGAAGAAAAACACAGGATTGTAACAGAGACCCCCAAAAAGTTCAAGTACAGGATAATTGCAGAGGCATGGAAAGTGCAAGCAAAGAACAATGCTAGAGGTGCCAGGTCTTAATAGACACAGATTACAAATACTTATTTCCTGGTCATCAAAGAAATTCAACCTGAGAGCTGAGTAAAACTTGTTTCAGGGATAAAAAAAAGAACTAAGAACAAGTATTACACATATGTGAAGCTTATCTTACACAGTAAATTTGGGTATACCATCAAATTGTGAACTAGTGAGGAAAGAGCACATTGTGCTAACAAATGTATAAAAATGCCACAAGCAGAGCCAGAGTGAGGAGGAAGTATTAGCTTCACTGGTCCTCCCACGGAAGAACTTGAGGTGCTAAGAACTTACGGTAACTCCATGCTCCTGCTTCTCTTCAAAGAAGATTGGTTCCCCAGTTTTAGAACCCAAGGGGCAGGAAAAGGTCAGGTATAATGCCAGAGAAAGAAGTAAATACTGGAAAGTTTGGAACATCCGACAAGAATCTGGCTCAGTCTTCTCTGTACCTGCATTTTAAGTAGTTGAAGACAAAGATGAAAACTTCCCTAAGCCTTCTCTTTCCACAGTTGAACAAACCCATTTCCATGAACCTCTCCTTGTACATCCAAACAATACTTTGGACTACATGTCTTAGAATCATAGAATCATAGAATATCTCAAGTTGAAGGAACCCACTAGGATCACCAAGTCCAACTCATGACTCCACACAGGACTACCTAAAAATTAAACTGTATGTCTGAGAACATTGCCTAAATGCTTCTTGAACTCTGTCAGGCTTGGTGTTGTGACCACTTCCCTGGGGAGCCTGTTCCAGTGCCCAGTCACCCTGTCAGTGAAGAACCTTTTCCTAATATCCAATGTCTTACTCACTGAGTCTTAATAAAATTGTAATTGGATGGTGAAGATCATTATTAGATCAGCAGTAGAAGTCAGCTTCACATTTCTGTAGCCCAAGGTGTCTGACCCCTGACCCTTAAGTACTGGCTATAAATCTAGATGCAGCAAATAGTGGAGAATTGGCAACTGAGTATGTAATTTGAAATGCAGCACATTTGCTACATCAGCTTGTGGTAGGTGTCTATCATTCTGTACAATTAAAGAGGAAACTGAAAGAAAATAACTTCTTGTCAGCTGTATCAATAATTAGGGTGGAATCATGCTACAGAAAGCTGACTGTATCATCGTATGTTTTCTGATGCACCACCTTATTCATGCTCCAGGGCAAAGTACCTCCTCATCACTGCCTGCCCAAGACTCTGTTTAAATAATACAAATGAGCCTCCTGAACCCCAGTGGTGATGAATAGCTTACCTTTTATCCATATCTATAATATTTTGTCATCATCACCTGACTGACTTTTCCATTATAAATTAATGATGGCATAGCTGAAAAGGTTCAGATTTAATATGCTACTTCCTAATCATCTTTTTTTTTTTTTTTTGAATCTACAATATTTTGAATTCTGATCTTCTTGAGAACAGGTTTTTATTTAGAAGGAGCATAAGGCATCCTGTTCCTCCTCTTGGAAAGACATGGAGACTATAGTGTACTGTTTCTGCCTTAAACAGCCCCCTAAAGACAAAATAGTTAACAATTTTTGAGAGTTTTGTGAAAAACAGGCAATTGGATTCAATTATAAAAAACAAGTATGTACTCAAGGCATGCCTTTCCTTTTTCCTGAATGCCTTTGTTAAATCCGTATGTGCTTCACAACAACAGTCAATAGAAACCAAAGAATTTAGGAGAAGCGTGCAAACATTTCAAATCGCTTCTGTAAGAACAGCAACATCTATGTTTCCTGCAGCTCAGAGACTGCTTTCAAGTGACAACAGACTTGACTGATGGAAGAATATGGAGACTCAAGATACTATTTTGTCTTCTGAAGCTTCTTTGCAATTTTTGACCAAAGAGACTGAAAAAGTTTTTTCACACACAGTGATCCCTTTGATCATTCCCAGTAGAGTAAATGAATGAGTGCTTTCTAAAACAAACTGAAAGAATATGTATACAGTTCACAAGAGTCTCGTACTATTTTTTTTTATCTAATTAAGTGGGGACATAATAACATTTTCATGGATACCAAAGAATTTTTCTTCAGCATCTGAAAAGCAGCCTAACAAACCCTAATTAATTCCATTCCAAAGTTCCACTTCACAGAAAGGTAAATGGAGAAACAGGACAAAATGCATGGTTAATGATCCCACCATTGCTATAAAAAAGGGCAAAGCAATACAGAGACAGCAAAAAATATCTGAGATCATCATCACTGGTCCTGTGAAAAGGATGTATTTGCTTGGACACCAGGGAACTAGAGGTTCAATACTAACCGTGAAATGGGAAAAATCCTAAAGTCTCCATTTTTTCCAAGAACTCACTTCTTCCATGCACAAAACACTTCCCTCCTGAAGGTTCTGAAACTTACTCTTTTTCTTACCTTCCTGGCTCCATTTCTATGTGGAATGAACAGGAGAAATAGTATAATGAATATTGGAAATCTCAACCTCTTTTTTTAATACTAGAGAAATGCAGACAGGCTGGAACTTATGATATTTTGAAAATTAATTCTAATTCTACCTCAACTGAAGTGAACTACCTGCCTGAACACAGGACCCCCCAAAAAGTTCATAAAAATTAATTGAAACATAAATGAGTCAATGAATGAATAAATAAATAAATAGGTATTCTCCCTCTATAAAAATGAACACAAATGTAGTTAAACCAGATACTGAGAAAACAGCTGTGAGACAAGGAGACTTTTTATTTCTCTTTAATACTTTGCGTGTAACATACCTGTAAACAAGCAGGCAATCATAACACAACTAGAAAGAGTTTAAATCGGTATGAAAGTACAAGTTTTCCAACCGCAGCCTTTGCAATCTTAAAAACAACACTAAGAGGCAGAAGAAACCCATCAAATTCATAATACAATTTTACGAGTGTCACAGAAGTTAAGAGTCTGCTTGTCCACATCAGCAGGTAAATCCTCTACATTTGTGCCAAGACCAACAAGTACATTGGTAATTTACAGCAGGAGATTTGGGCATGATTTTCAGCTTTTCATCCATGAAGAGCATTCTATTGCTTAGGCACTGTGTGCAGCAAAATCTTTCTTTGTTTGTTTACATTGTAGAATTGACTGGGAACATTTGAGAAGTACGCACTTGAAATAAGCTCAGATTTATTTCTCAGATGATATTTACAATATTAGAATTTTCACATTGTGCTTTGAACTCTCCCCACTTACCCAAGTGAATGGCAATGCAATTCTTTAAACCTAGGCTTCTGAAGATAATTTTATTTAACTTTTTTAACTATTAAACTTATTTAACTATATGTGATGTAATGACTGACTAGTGGATGAGCTGCAGCTAATAAGACAGTAATCACAAGTCACTGACTGGTTGCACAAGTTACATTCTTTTTCATTCCAATTAATTATTCTGAAATGCTAATAAAACATAGGTCAATTGCTTTTTTTTTTTTTTTTTCTGGAAGAAAGCTTTTTTTTCCTTGTAGGAAAATCCAAAGGACCTCTTCTCCTATCTGCTGCTTGAAAGAAGCAGTTTTATGGTCACTGAAAGGCACAGCTGAAAGAAAAATTTTGAAGAATGTGTAATTCTATATACATGTGCTCATAAGCAAAGATTACAATAGCATTTACATTCAGAAAGAAAACTGGTCTTCACAGCACTTCACACTTCACGGCACTATGATAACAAATTTACATCTCTAGAGGAAAGAACAGATTTTTTAACTGTCAAATTCTGAATTCATTCATTTCATGATTTACCTAATCTTGAATTTGAGAAAGTTAGGAGAAGGGTGCAGTTCATGATGTTACTGTTAAACTGACCTTTCATCATTTTGCTGTTCTGCCTAGAAAGGGTTAGTGATAATGCTGATGGTCTTTAGTGCAAGACAATTGCTTGGGTTATCTAGATTGTTAAGAATTTTGCTGTTTGATTTTGACTGTAAGAAGATCTATTTCAAACCTGTAAACTAATGGAAAACTCTTTTTTGCCCATCAGGAGATATTCTCACAGAGACATAAATCACAGTAGTCTTAGTAATCTAACTTTGGTATGGTATAGAGAAACAAAGGTAGAAAATAAAATCCTGCTGTAATTAATGCAGACAAAGGTAGATAACTATATAGCCACTGTTAATTCCCAAGTATTGCATATAAGAAATTTTCTGTGTCCTGTTGTTGGAAACAGGTTTGAACAAGTTGGAAACAGGTCAAGAACAAATTAACGGAAAAATATGAGGTCTATGGCTGTATAAGAATACAGGATCCACAGTTGGTTTTATAAGTATTGCTAAACTTGCATACAGAAAAAAAAAAAAAAATGCTCCTGATAAATCTCTATAGAAATAACCTACTTTTGGTCTTCTAAATTTTCACCATTTTTGTTCAACACTTGTTTCACTGATGAACAATTCTTTCATAATCATCTCTTCTGAATGCTGTCAATTCTTGCCTCATTTTGTGACACCTGTAATCAAGGTTGCCAAGGCAGATGGAGGAGAGGAGTAGCTGGGACAGAGCTGCACAGATGATGCTGAGACAGGCTCACATGCAAAGGATTATTTGCAGGGTCTGTAGCTAATGGCATACAATTATTGAAAAATACAGAAATACATTTAAATGACAAAAATTATAAGCTGTTACAATCCATGTAAAGAAAACATCAGATTTAAACATGAATGGTCAACCTGTTAATTTAAAACCTTTATTGTGTCCAGGTTCTTAACACCTGAAAGCAAATTAAGTGTGTTAATATGTTAATGCAACCTGCTAAGTGTTTTTAAGAGCACTGACTCAAAATACTGATGGTATGGGTTCACAAAGTGAACCTTTCATACATTTTTGTAATGCTAGTTAAGTTAAAAAACAAACAAACAAAAAAAAAAACCAACAAACCTAACATGCTTTGTTGATAGAGCTAAGCTCAGTAGTTTGCAAAATATAACACTTTGAAAGGTAGCTTAAGGCTGCTGAAGTTAAAATCTATTTTTACCTTTGAAGATAACAAATATATAGCACACCTGTACCACATTATTTTACAATGCATTATGGTTCTTTTCTCATCATATCATCTTGTTTGTCAAAGCTTTTAAATTTATCAGGAAGATAAAATATTCACAACATGGTATCTACCTTAAGAAAATAGCAAATGTTACCATATGGTATTGAAAAAACATGCTATTTCATCTTGATAATTTTCTTGTCATAAAGACACCATATGACAAAATTTGTCTTATATGCATCCTAATAATCAGTCATGACCATATCTGCTATTTTTATGTATTTGTAAAATTGTTTGGCCCCTGTAGTACATTTTAGTTCAAAGTAAAGGAAGGTTGTTAGGCTACTAAAAATAGCAATGAACTTTACTTGATCTGGCAAGGTATATGAAACTGTCTATGCTTTTTACTTTGCAGTTTAACTATAAGAATGAAAAGGAGAGGAAGCTTCCATACCAGTAATTTCATGTCTTAAAGAGAACAGCCTCTTGTGGATGAAATTATGGTAAGTTTCAGGCTGTGACAGAAAAAATTCAAAGGAAACAAAGCATATAAATCCATGGTGAGATAAATTTGTGCATGTAAAATTATTTTCATTTAATCAGGCAGTATACCAAAAAGATTATCTGCTATTTGTTGACACCAATTCTATGTGCTTCAAGGAGCACTTGAAAATGCTATGTTTTATATAAGGAAATTAAAAAAAAATAGTTTGCTTTCTGAACCTCTGAACTCACAATAAATTACAGGAATGGTCTGAGTAGTTAATTTGGTAAGCTGGTCTTTGAAAAGTACATTTTCAACATTTTCTCCCATATGATTTCTTATCTGTTATAGGTAAACCTCAGAGTTACCAAAAGGTTGTTTCTGCAGGCACTGGAACTTACGAATCTTTATTCAGCCTTCTATTTCCCTTTAGGAAACAGTGGTCAGGTGAAACTTAGGAAACATGAATGCTTTCTAAAGCTAGAAGTCTCTTATTTCCGAACTGGTAAAGAAGGGATAGTTATAGTGACTGCCTTGGTGAAGTGCTTTTTAGGCCTTTGGATTTAAAGTGCTATATAAGAACATAGTCTTCTTCATTTAATTTGAGATCTTGCCCAGAATAAAGAATTGATGGCTGGTGAAAATTGAAAACAGTGGCAGAAAGAAACAAAGTTAGTGCACCTCTAAAGTGCAAAAATGTTCAGATCCTGCTCACTATGATTTTCAGAGTAATTGTAAGTCATTTTTATTCTGTCTAAACCGATTTGCCCATCTGTAGTTACTGGTATTGCTCTTACTGCATACATTTTTTGTTCATCTTGCTTTTGCTCTGTCAGGAGCGCCTCGCCTCGCCTTCTTTATTTTATTTTACTTTATGGGACATTGTAGTACTATGCTGGAAAAAAAGTATCATCCAAATGAATAAATGATGATCATTTTAAAATATAATGATTTAAAGGTGCCCTAGCAATGCAATTACTAAAAAGAGGAAATACTGCATTTACTATTTTTAGTCTTGTAACCATATACAATTTAAGCTTAACACACAAAACCAATGTGGAAGGGTTTGAATTCTAAATTTGTTCTCTGTTCTTTGAAGGAATTGACCAACCCCCCAGTGACCTGAATATTCAAAACTACACTTTATATTTTATTTGCCAACATCATTCAGAAAATTTCTATTTAGAATCCATTTAAAAAAAAATGGACAAATTCTAATCATAAACCTATTGAGAGTAATTCTTTCCTTTTTTTTTCATAGATTAGATTTATTACACTGGTGTAACTCAGAACATGGAACTACTAATGGTTATATCCATTCTTCTGCTGGATCAATGCAGTGTAATTGGGGAGGGCTGAAATAAAGCACAAGCAAAATAGGCAGTTGCTTAAGGTAGGTCACATATAACTAACTGCTGAGGCTAGATAGCTCAGAGAAGAAAGTCATGTTTGCATAACTCAGTAAAACTGAATTATTTTTTATTCTTGTATTTGGTATAAGCATTTTTTTTCCTATATTGCTGAGAAGCCCTGGTTTTCTCCATCTGGAAACACACGTAGGTTAACATTGCTCCAAAAGTTGTCTGATCTAGCTAGGTACTACCAATCTGACGTTCTTCACAGACAGCTTGTGTTAGTAGTCCTTGACTAAGTGTGCAGTCCTCATCTTCAATTCAGTACACGAGGAGAAGTCTGAAGTCAGGTTTTGAAATTAATTTTAAATATTTTGCATACATCTGAGTAGCAAATAAAATCACATTCATTTCATTCCATCAAGATAATGGCAGCCTATGGAAGTGCTACATTGCCCCCTACTCAATTAAAGATTATCTTAGAAATGAGTACATTTATAAAAGTAATACTTTTGAGATTTGCAGATCTGACCTTGCCTTGAAGCTTTCTGTCTGAATGCTTTTGAGAAGACACAGTTTTTCCTCCTGTCTTAAATCTCTAAGAGAGAATACAGCCCATTGGCTTAGACAGACTTGACTTTCACACTTCGCTCCCACACACTGACATACACACAGGCATACAGATACAGAAGGATTGGACAAGTTTGTTATGTGTAGAAGCATTAGGAAATATATACTGTCGGATAGTTTAAAAACATATCTTCCTATATTCATAACTGAAGCTTAAATATTCCTATACATGTACTCCTTGATATGTTTTTTGAGATCCCACTTCAATCATTCATGTCTATGTCAATGTTAGAAAATTTTCTAGGTAATGACTTGTGTGATAGCAGTACAGCAACAGCATTAGCCAAATACAACATAGCTTGAGGGAAAGGAAACATTTTGGCTGAATGTGTGAGGTAAAAGTAATCTTCCTTCAATGTCAGAGCATCTTTGCAGGCAGGAAAAACCAACTGAAGCTCAGCTTTTACAGATGCATCTCAGAGATTCATGTACAAAACACTGCAAGGACACAGAAAGAGGCCAAACCTTGAGATTCACATTTGAACGAAAATTTTTCCTAAGGTTTAAAGGTGTTTGGCTCATGTAGCTTTTGCTTTGCCATTCTCCAGTAGAGCTTGATTTAATGCGAAGGATTTAGGTGAAATAGGTTGGAATGGAAATTCTGGCTCCACTGAGCATGAATGCTTAACTCTGAGGCTGAAGCAATTTCCTCAATGGAAGACCTTAAATTAAGAATCATTAGAATAATTTTTAATGGTTAAAACTCAATTTATTCTTTTACTTTGATTGTCAATTTTCTTTAGAAAGACAAACTGCAAAGAATAGCAGGCTTTTTTGGGGGGAGAAGGGAGTGAATTTACAATTACTGTTTAGGCATTAAAAAAGATTCTTATAGACACAATGGGCTAGATTCTGCAGCTGTGACAATATCAAAGAAGTGCGTAAGAATATGGTGTAACTGCTTGTAGAGAGAACAAGTTAACTAGTTGTAAATTAGACCTAAAGGAATCCTTAGACAACATGGTGGTTTGGTTTGGTTCGTGCAGTAAGGCCATGAAGAAAATGTTCCAAAATTATTCTTACAGTTCTTTCCATATGTTTATTTCTGCTCTTTAACATTTGGTTTAGGTGGCATTAAATCAAAATTCAGTTTTACTTAAAAAAATGAGTGTAGGTTCACTAATGTGCCTACAGATTTACAGGAAAATTTAAATGCAGTTTGATTAAATTACTTTTTTATATGAAGTTCAGCACCTTTTGCATAGTGTTAAGTATCTTACGAAATCACAGGGGCTTTAAATAAAACTAAATTGACAAAACCCCTGAGGAAGTATACTAAAGGCAACAAACGAACTTTGTCAGGATTTTGGGAGCTAAATGGCAAAAAAATAGGCTTTGGGTCTTTTAGTTCTGTGGATTTGGTGAGAGAAATTTAGAAAGGTTAAACAAAGGTTGAACTTAGTCCTACAAGCCTTTCAGAATGGCATTCAGCTGATCATGTGGTAAGGTTAACTACAAAGTTCTGCTGCCTTTCTCTATAACAGGCTGCTCATTTAACGTTCATTATTTAAAACTAAAGAGGCATAAAGGAAAGATATAAATTATCATTTAGATAACAAATTATAAAATAAACTTAATAGGGACTTAACAAATTCAAGTACCAATTGGAGATTAAACACATTGAACAAACGTTATTCTCTAAGACACACTGTACTCCATTAAAAACATAAAATGAAGAAATGAAGTCTAGGCTTTTAAAATTATTGAATGACATATGCTAATCCTTTTTAATCCTAAATTTTCCTAGTAAGGAATTTGGCCAGTTTAATTAATATATACTAAGCAGGTTTCATCTGCTTAGAGCTGGTTAATGGACCAAAAGCTGATGATAGGAAACATCTATTCCTTATCTTTCTGTCTGTATGCTCCCTCCCCCCTCAAGAACTGGTCAGCTACAGATGTCAAAAGACTGTGATCCGCACCCTCCTAAGCTTCAAGACAAATTTGTTAGGAGGCATTTTAGAGCAACACAGCTTTGAGAGAACTAATTTAGATCAAACTACTGATGATGTAGTTCCCTAAAAATGGGAAATGGACTAACTTTTCTAAGTTAAAATCTTTGGAAAATCTTCTTACATAGTTTGTGTACATTTTCCATCTTCAAGTTCAGTCTGGTATGGGAATGGAAGACACTAATGAAAGTCCAAGACAAGTTCAAAATGAAAAATACTGAAATTTCAAGTGAAAGCTTTTTCATTACCTTTATAGAAGCAATCTGGACAAATTTCATGCAAATATTTGGTTATTGATCTGAACAAAATATTGGTTTCTTATTCCCTTAAAGCCAAGAAAAGGCATTATATATATATCTATAATGATGTTTTTTTGTGTTCTGGATCATCCTATTACACTGATCATTCCACTCTTCTGTACAATCACAGTGTTAGATCATCACCATCATTACTCAGAATTAACAAATGAGATGTTACCTGCTTGCCTTACTGATGGTTGCTTTTCACTTTTATAAAAAAGAATTTTATATATATAAATATAATATATATAATATATATATTATATATATTATATTTATATATATAAAATTCTTTTTTATAAAAGTGAAAAGCAACCATCAGTAAGGCAAGCAGGTAACATCTCATTTGTTAATTCTGAGTAATGATGGTGATGATCTAACACTGTGATTGTACAGAAGAGTGGAATGATCAGTGTAATAGGATGATCCAGAACACAAAAAAACATCATTATAGATATATATAATGCCTTTTCTTGGCTTTAAGGGAATAAGAAACCAATATTTCGTTCAGATCAATAACCAAATATTTGCATGAAATTTGTCCAGATTGCTTCTATAAAGGTAATGAAAAAGCTTTCACTTGAAATTTCAGTATTTTTCATTTTGAACTTGTCTTGGACTTTCATTACTGTCTTCCATTCCCATACCAGACTGAACTTGAAGATGGAAAATGTACACAAACTATGTAAGAAGANTATATTATAATAATATATATAATTTAATATATATTATATTATATATAATATATATATATTTATATATATATTTTAAAGGACTATTTATTTATTTTCAGAATTTCAGTCTCAGTGCTTAATTAGTGTAAACTGATACAAATCTTCTGAAATACATGTAGTTCAACTGGAAAATTAATTGAAAAGAGACCTTAAAAATATAATGATTTCTAAATTTATAAAGTATTATATTATCTTGGAAATTCCGAAAATATAGTTTTTTAAAATGTCCAATCTAGCCATTGTCTAAGTAATCCATTTTTTTATGAATGCCTCCTATATTTTCTTGTCCTGTATTTCTGTAGTGTCCTTTAGTCTGAGTAGCTGACCTGCTTCCTATGTATCATTAAATAATAAATCAGTAATCAATATTCCCCTCATCATACTCCAAGTCACACAATGCAACATTTCTGAGGATTCTCATTAAGTATTGTGGATTACTAAACTGGAAATATACTTTGTCACAGAAATGAAGGAAAAAGTTGCAAGGAGGAAGATCTCCTCATGAGCCAGCAGTGCGCGCTTGCGGCCCGGAAGGCCAACTATGTCCTGGGCTGCATTAAAAAAGGGGTGGCCAACAGGGAGAGGGAGGTGATTGTCCCCCTCTGCTCTGCTCTGGTGAGACCCCACCTGGAATACTGCGTGCAGGCCTGGGGCCCCCAGCACAAGAAGGATGTGGAGCTCTTGGAACGGGTCCAGAGGAGGGCCACTAAGATGATCAGAGGGCTGGAACACCTCTCCTATGAGGAAAGGTTGAGGGAACTGTGCNTTTTCACTCAGAGGGTAGTGAGGCACTGGAACAGGTTGCCCAGAGAGGTTGTGGATGCCCCATCCCTGGAGGCATTCAAGGCCAGGCTGGATGTGGCGCTGGGCAGCCTGCTCTAGTGGTTGGCAACCCTGCCCAGCGCAGGGGGATTGAAACTAGATGATCTTTAAGGTCCTTTTCAACCCAGGCCATTCTATGATTCTATGATTCTATGATCTCCTTTGTGGGTTCCAGTTCTCAGAGCAAGAGGACTTTGTCCTGAGGGAGATTAGCAACGTTTCCCTTTGAAATTGTTGAGTTTCTCTTCATATGCTAGTTGTATTTTACAATGTGTTTAGATTTATTGCATTAAACATGCATTGAATTATCTCTTATTGTTAATCTTTTCTGAGGGCAGAAGGAGAGCAGCAGAGGGGAATAACTTGTGTTAGACATTTCTTGGCAGCAGCTGACAGCGGTCACTCTCAGGTACGGGATCCTGAATGGTGTGAACCATCATTGAACCACTGATTCTGGTACACTTTCTACTCCATAAGGAAAAACAAGAAAGAGGAAAAAAAAAAAAAAAGAAAAAAAAAAAAAAAAAAAAAGAACGATTTTTCAGCACAGGAGAAGCAGTTTAGGAGAAACACATTACCTGCCTATTTCCTGTACTTGCTACTAATTCAGGCTAAATACTTCTTTGGTTCACCCCCTTTGTGTCATGAAAAGACATTCATTACTCTAAATGCAGTTTCAGGCTTTGTGTCAGCTTGTAATAGTGCAGTTTATCACCACAGCAAGAGCGAAAAGCACAGAAAAATTATGTTAATCAATACCACTGCAGTGTGTTTGACATTACATTCAGGAAAAGTTTAGCATGTCATTCCTAACTACAGGCCATAAACAGCCTGAGGTCTGTGTATGTACTTGACATGAATGTTGGTTCTTCATGCAGATCGAGGGCAGAATATAGCCTTGAGCTTTTGCTAATCATGCACCCCCTGCAGACCGCTAGCACCTTGGATTGTAAAAAATGTGGCACTGCTGCTTCCAATATTCCTCTGCCTAAAAAAAAACTTAGAATGTTTCCTAGTCTTGAATTGGCACACCAAGGCAAAATCTGTATCCAAATGTTTCAAAACTATGCTTCTAAGCAATCGTTTTTTAACATTTAAAACTATTCATTCAGTGTTTTGGGGGTGGGGAATTGGTTGTTGAGGATTAGTGTTCAGGTTTTTATGAGCATTTTGTTGCCCTTACACTGAATCAAAGTGAGAAATGACAAACTGACACCGGAGAAAGGATTTTTGAGGCACTTCATTAGCAAGGGATGGTTTGTAGCTCAATACACTGAAAAATATAGGGAATTTAGGGAAAACAAACAAACAAACAAACAAAAACACCTCTTTTGGGGCTGCAAAACCACAGGAATTCCAAAAATGAGCAGGTTCACATCTGTGATAAAATAAAATAATGACAATCACCTTATTTATGGAAATAGCATGATCTTTTATGCTGAATGGGAGCTTGAGCAAATGCTAGTAATGGTTGTGATGGTACTTTGTGAAGACAATGACAAGCTCATGACAACTTTCTGTACCAAAGTTTACTCCTGTGCTTGCATCTAAAAACTTCCCATAGGCTTGTCTGTTGCAATCCCCTGTGAAATACATAGTTTACATTTTTCACTTATTTGTTGAGAGCCGTGAATTTGCTTGAAGTTTGCTCAGAGCAAGGACTAAACACCGTGGGTTTTAGGATTGTACAAAGCATCAGTATAGTTTGATACATATTTTTTATCAGTTACTTCAAATGTTGTTGAAGATATGTCAGCGTTTACTGTAAACCCTCAGGAAAATCTTCTGCTTTTTAATAGATACTGTGAACAGAACACACAATTAATAGTCTGAGATAAGGTTCAAAGACTCAGGGATAAATATCACAAATTTTCAGAAACACGAAGTTCAGATCCTTAGCAGGCTTAAAGAGACATTACTTCACTGAAGTCAATGGAGCTATGCAGACTTACTCTAACTCAGAATGTTTTGGAATGTTTATCTAAAGCTAATTTAAACATCTTTCATCTTGAAATTGAGTTAGGTAGTTCATAAATATAGGCTTTCTTACAAGAGTTTTAATATGAGTGGGATTTTTACTTGAATGAGGATGAAGGGGCTACTCTCTGCATAAATTAAGGATAAAACAGGAATAGGAGAAAAGGCAAATCAGAAGGATTGCACTGGTCATCTGATAAGGCTTGAGTATGAGATATGCTCATTGAATTAACCCTGAGCTTTTTTAGACTAAGTGGAGTTTTGATGTGCTATTAAAGTTTCACAACCAAAGGTTTATTTCTGATCTCTTTGTTTACATATATTTTTATATGTTAAAAAGCCCTTTCCCCACTGCTAGATGAATTTATTTTAAATTCAGAAGGGGATCATTCTGATCTTTTTGTTGGAACTTTTGTATAATGCCAGTGACGTGTTTTGAAGCAAACTGAGACTATTTCCTCCGTAACCATTTCTGTTATGTCTGTTGTTGTTTTGTTTGTTTGTTTGTTTGTTTTTCACAATATTTCTGCAAAGTGAGATGGGGGACAGTGTTGCACTCTATGATTTAAGTTGTCTGTAGGGCAACAACCGGCATTTGTCCCTGCTATTCTTTTCTCTCTGACTATTATTCAGACAATAGGTAGCTTTTTGTGGGATAGGTCTTCCAAAGCCTTCCAGTGCTTGCATCTTACATGACAGATCACTTGGTTCCCGAGCCTGTAAATATTTATTCAGAAGCATGATCAAGTGCTTACAGATTTCTCTGTAAGAATGTGCCTTAAAGAACTGCTTTTTTTTTTTTTTAGTTGGTATTTTAAATGATTTACTTGTGGTTTTGTCATTGAGTACTACTATTATCATAATTTTTAATCTTGGTAGAATACTTATTTCTGAAAAACTGAAGGCCAAAGCTCAGGCTTCCAGCTCTGAAACTTACTGCTTGTAGCCAATCCTTTGTATTGCTTTGCTATATTAGTGTGTCATTTGACAGAAGAGGAAGGACAGCAGCAGACTCCCTAGTCATTTATTCATATATATTAGGATATTTCTCCTAAAGGAACCAGTGTTATTCACGCTTGTGGGCCCAAGTACAATATTCTCATTATAAATGCAAACTCAAGAAGGAGTCTGGATGAAATTATCCAAAGGAATTTTGCAGTTGTAAGCCAAATGTCAAATTCAGTGAGAGTCCAAGGGGATAGTAATACAACGAGGGTGGCAATAAAGGTGCTTTGGACCACAGAGTGATTCACCTAGTCCTGGGGCCCCTTCAAGTGCTGGCAATGGTGCAGTGGATGCTTGTAGGCAGACCAATGTCTTCGAGTACTTTATTCTGGCAGCTAATAATAAATCTACTGTGTATTTTATCAGCTCTGATATTCTCTGGAAAATGGCCAAAGAGAAAAGCATTTATCTACCATGTGCATCTACTTAAAAGCTGGAACAAATCTTCATTTTTATTAAACAAGTCGCTCACTCATGGCCTTCATTTTTGCATAGCAAGTGCAAATGATTTTCTGGAGCGTTTCTGTGCAATTATGCTCTTTCCTGGAAAATCTACAGTAGGAAGGAGATACTGTATTAATATCAAATGAAATGTTGTTAACCACCTAAAAGCCAAAACTGAATGAGATTTTGTAACCATGCCTCTATTTTAGACTTAGCATATGTGTCACCTTTTTTTGTACCCTGTGTATCATCCGATTTCATTCAAATGAATTTTATACTGCCATATGATGTGATGAACTAAATATGAAAAATGAATGATCATCATCATGACTGGCTAAGTATGAAGATTGGAAAATTGAGATTGGACCTATTTGCTAAAATTTAGTGTTGCTTTTTATAATTTTACTGAGTTTTCAAGTGATTTATCATCTGAGAAAACCGTGATAAAATTCAGAAATGCAAAGTACTACTATATTATCAAGCATTATTATTTGGGAAAAAAAAAAAAAGTGCTATGAAACTGAAAACTTTTGGAACCCAGTGTTGGGTCTATGAAAAGTTGTTACCAGAGTTGTATGACAATTTTGCATGTACACCACTTGGTGTACCAAGTGTATATTGATCATTTTGAAACATGGCATTTTTGACCTGTAGAGATTCATATGAAACTCTAGTTAAACTTCAGTTCACATCTGCTCACACCACCTAACAACTCCATGAATTATGAAGAACAGTTCTCTATAGTTTATTAACACAATATTTGAAGAGATTATTGGAATGTTTCTGAATATTGTTTAGTAGAGGACTGTTTAACAAACAAGCAGGAAGACAAGACTGCAGACAAGCACTTTAGTGTAACTGGTGGGCTTATTAAAAATGTGTTTTGAGCTGTTAATTAGGGAGATTATACTTCTATGGCTAGAACAATATTTGGTAAGAACAGGATGAAAACATAAAAGGATTTTCTCATGCCAGAGCAAAGTCTTCTGGGTGTTTAAAATAGACCATTGCAAAGAGGTCTGCTCTCCTTTGCTTGAGATGTAAAGTAATAAAACTTATCTGAGTGTAGCTGATTATTGTAATCCTAAGTATTTTTTCTTCCTCCTATTAGGATTAAGTAATATTTTAGTTTAAGAAAACTGCTTTAAAGCCCGGTTTTGCTGTAATATTAGGTACCTCAGCTTTGCCAATGTGCTGTATCAGAGGGTTTCTTTTTAGTTGCAAATTTGTAGATTTTTAGGTTGAATTATTTTCCTGGAGTACTTGCCAGGATCCAAAGTGTAGCTCCTCTGGGGTGCACCCCACATGCACAATGGGCAGAAGGTACCATCCGTGGGAGCAAAGCACGTTTTCTCTGAAGTCCTCTACCACTTGTTCTCTGTGCATGCACAGGTTTATATTAGCAATGCAATGCAATCTGAGATACAGAAATTTATTTCACATTAACCGTAGTTATACTTGCCTCTGTAGGACCAGCAACTGGTACAAGCATCATTGCTAGTATATAAGCAATTAGATGTATGGTGCTGGAATCATACCGGACTGCAACACACAAAGCCCTGAACTTTCTATCTTTGTATTATACAAGCTGCTAATGTAGATTGACCCAGTGATGACAACTGGTAAAATGATGTCCAAACTCATCTTACTGGATGAAGTATGATTGATACAAAGACTACTATAGCTGAGCACCTACCCTTGTTATTGGAAAATAATCATAGGCTTCGAGCATAGGAAAGTTTGTATGTTAAGGAAGCACTTTCAAACAAATGGTCCCAGGCTGCAGTGCCCAGTACAAAGTGTTCAGTACACCCTAAACTTAACACAATACAAAATCCTTTGTTGCTATGGCTCTGCTGTCTCTTATAATGTTTATTTTGGCTGTAGCCTCATATGTTGGAATCATTTATGCCTCTCGTTCCGCATTTTTTCCATTAGTGGGTATCTTTGCTGCATCCCTCTATAAACACGTTCAACAAACTATTTGAAAGAGTCAGCTAGCATCTACTGCTGTGTTATTAAAAGCATGTTTCTCACAACACCTATACATAGCCAAAACATCACTTGATTTTCTCTTGGGATATCTTGCACAATATTCTAATGTAATTGTAATATATTCAAATAACTAGATTTACTCTATACCCATTACAATGGAAATTACAACTACAATAAATAGCAAACATTAGAAGATGCTGTCTGAATCTTTATCAATATATGGATAATATCATCGATATCTCCTACTAGTCAATATATGAAATAATAGAACATCATTGAAGGGAAAATATAAGAAATAAAGAGATCTAGCATAAGATGTATTATAGAACAGCATCTTATAAAAGGCTTGGAACTTCCTGCAATGTTCTACAACTCCTGCTCTGGTTAGCGTTGAGGGCATATGACATCCCATAGGATGATTCTAATTATGATATCAATTCTAAACAAAGTACTGGAGGTTGTACTGGGCCAGAATGAAGTTTGATCTTTTATGAGGAAATGGATATGTGTGAAATAAGCTGCTAGAGCAATGTGGCAATACTCACAGTTTGAAAAGGGCTATGCTTTGGTCATCATTTGTTCTTAACTATCTTTTATTCTCTTTTTCTTCCTTATGGGGTCAGTACCCACTGTGATTTTCTACTTGACCAAGATACCATTAACTAGCATCTTCTACAGAAGAATTCTCTTTTATATTCACCCTGATGCTCAGGAACTGTGAGAAAGGTTTAAAAGCTCTAGCACTGCATTAACAATGAGACCTACTTAGTGCTGATTCATATATATCTGGCTTCAGTCAAACACAAAGTGAGCTTACATCTGCTTGCAAAAGATTATGTAGATGTGCTAATATAATATTAATGGCAACCCAGGTCACTATAGAAATAAAGAGAGGGATTATTTCAAATTCTTAACATGAACTACTATGATTTTTTGAAAACCTTGAAAATAATGTGGTGTTTCCAGTGTCTCCCGATGATAGACCCAAATGGGATCTGTAAATGGGGATCCTCAAGTCATACAACAATTTGGCTTTGCCATTTTCAGGGAGCATAAACTGTCATGTGATCTTGATCCCAACTCTGCCTCGACTTTGCCACAGTACTTTCTATGAGAGGGAAATTCATCGTTCTTAATAAAGGCATCCTGCCTGGGAGGCGTCAGTTCTTCACTGACTATGGAAGAACATTACAGATGTAACTTAATCAGGATCTTATCTTTTGATAGCTGAATCACGATGAGATCAATCCCACTTTTGCTGACTTTCTCAAAACCTTTACCAAAAACAATTCCTGGTAGAGCTTAGTACTGTTTTCTGTACTCTTTTCTAAGATAAGGACTTGAAAAGTGCTGAATGATAAAAGTTATGGAATAATGACATTGTGGAAGCTGTGGAAGCATTGCCATGGACAGAACACATGATGTAAAATAAAGCAGTTTTCAAAGCATTTTGAATAGAATTGGTGTCTTTACAATTTTGCACTGGTATCACATGGTTCACTAGTTCACCTGTGTGCTATTGGTGCTGTAGATCATTGTTCTAACTTCCTGCTAAGTAATAAGATATGCAATAGGTGCATTTGTGAGTATATATGCTGTATATACAGAATGCTATATCTATATACTTCATATATACACATGCCATCTTTCTTTTCATAGAACATCTGTGATCAAATCAAGACTTAAGCACAGTATAACAAAGTTTTTTTTTAAGTACTGCAATCATATATATGAATATTTATATTTATACAGTTCTTAAACATCTTAATTTAATCACAGCTGTTCCATGTGGTGTGCAGATGTACTTGCATTTTAATCTGCAAAACGTCAAGATTGTGGAAACCTTGACTGGTGAATATATGAAAAGCATATTTCAAGGTTTTATCTTCCATTTGCTTAAGAAATGCTGTGAAACGTGATGTGAGACATGGAATGTTCCATCAAGTTGAATAAATAAGTGAAAACATTTGTCCTTTTGATCGCCTTGAACCATGTAAATGCTGTCAGGATAAAATGGCTGTAAGGAAAATGGAACATAATTAAACCTGACTTATTCCAAATACCCTCAGCATAACTACAACTGAGGAAGCTTAATATTTAAGAGGAGGCAATTAAGACAGCAGTCTTTTTGCTTAACATTTCTCCTCAGAGTTTCTTTGTCAAACACTTTCAACTGTTTATATTCAGTATAGCTTCTGTATATAACATGACAGGAAAATGCTGGCATTCACTGGGGGTACTGGTAGTTTAATGTGACTGCTACTAGAGAAAAAGGTCTGCAATAATTCCGCTAGTCCTCTGAAAAGAACTCTAGATCAACAGATGGTTGAGATTCATTCTTTTTGCTTGAGTATAAGTTGCTAACACAGTTCATTAGTTTTGGATTTCACTTATTGAACCATTGTAAACAAAAAGAGAAATTCATTCATCAATGCAAAAATGAATATAAACAAAACATTTATTTTTTCTTTTCTAATTTAAATTGGAATTTCCGATTAGATTAACTTTATGGGGGGTGGAGGGGAGGAGAGAGGAGCCTGCTGGGGCAAGAAGCTTTACACAGTGCCTAGCACCTGCAAGTCCCTGCTATGGAGGCTTTTTTCTACTACTGAAGTAAAACTGGAAATCTGTTTTAAGTACATACTTATATATCTTTATGCCAGTTAGGCTGAAACTGTAAAAATACTGGAAGTCATTTTTATTTTATTTATTTTATTTGATTGGACAGATTGTTTGCCAGATCAGTAAATTTTGAAATAAAATAAAATAAAAAAGAACCCTCTCAAAACAGCATGTATATGAATACAGGTCACTTTACCATATCACAGAATCACAGAAAGGTTGAGGTTAGAGCACCTAAAACACGTTGCGCAGGATGGCATCCAGGCGGATTTTGAGTATCTCCACACTCCACTGCTCCTCAGGGCAACCTGTTCCAATGCTCTGTCACCCTCACAGTAAAGAAGTGCCCCCTCATATTCAGCCGGAACTTCCTGTGCTTCAGTTTGTGCCCGTTGCCTCTTGTCCTGTCGCTGGGCACCACTGAAAAGAGCCCAGCCCCATCCTCTTGACCCCCCCCTTCAGATATTTGTATGCATTGATAAGATCCCCTCTCAGTCTTCTCTTCTCCAAGCTAAACAGGCCCAACTCTCAGCCTCTCCTCGTATGATGCTCCAGTACCCTAATCATCTCAGTAGCCCTCCTCTGAAGTCGCTCAAAGTCTGAGGGAAAAAATGGGATTCACTTCATTTTACCTGCTCTGTTTTAATATTCAATTAATAGCTGTGATTTATTATGAAGTTATAGAATGTAATCAGCAGTATGTTAGATATTGTGTTTAATTGTATTTTCTATATCACAACTAAAATTATGGCTATTGTTATTTGTAAGTCAAACTGTGGGGAAATGTGATGATTCTTATCAAAGTTTAGAATTTCCTTAAACATTTGTAATCAAATCCTGTACAGACTATCTCCTCTAGAGTAATCCACAGACACTTCTTCTTGTGTATTTCACCTAAAGTGTAAGTTATTTAATTTGGGGGCTGAACAGAGTTTCATTACAGTGAGCATTTTCTGCAATTTTTCATTTCCCCACTTTGCCACTTGTCTCAATTTCCTTACTACAAGTTTTTCATTTGCATCCAAACTTGTTAGCCAAAAGTAAGCTCAGTTCTACTTGAATACATCATATTCCTTTGTGGATGCAAGTGTAATGCATAAGGCAGCAGAAATAGAAAAAGTCACCCACCAGAACAGACAGACTTTAAGGCTTAACTATACAATACTTGACAGTAATGACAGCCATCTTTACTGAGTGTTGCTAAGCAAAATAAAACTACATGAAGTATGAAAGATTTATTGGTGTATTTATTTTCGTGTATTTTTGCCCTTTGGAATGACAAGCATGATGATGAAAGAAACTTTTTGCCAGCTGTGATGGCTAAATTCCTCCGTGTTACTAAAAGAAAATCTAATCCTGAATCAGAATAGTAAACTTTACTATGCTGCCTACCATGCCCTCAACTTTGCTTTCTTGGGACTAAGTGTATGACTGATAGAATATTGAGGTTGCAGATACATCCACTCAAGCCTTCTAATTGGGAAAAAATAAACAGAGGATGTTAATAAAAGCAAATGTAAAATTAAACTTTGCTCTGATTCCTCTAATTACTTCCCTGACCAAATAGGAAAAAATGTCATTTTCTTCAGCATGCTCCATTTGATAAAAATACACTTACGAAGGATATGTACATTGCTTTTATGCAAGCACTAAGGTAGTGATAGAGGTGGATAGAAACCACTCCTGTTTTAAGGAGGGGGCAGTGATGTAGAGCTCAAGCATTAGAAATAATAAAGTCTGTCAGAATTATATAGTGATGAAGTCATGACCAAAGCAAGGATTGTGGCTCATTAATATGGTATATATTGGTACTGAGATAATTGACCTTGATTTTAGTTAGAAACTCCAGCTTTGTAATGTCTGCTTCAGCCGTGTAGAATAGTTTCCTTCTGAGTGATTTATGATTCCAGCGCTACATGTAAGAATCATGAAGATAGACTATAGCTCTCTGTCTAATCTTTTTTCTAGTCCAGATAGAGGAACTGAGTTGGAATCATTCTTCATCTGACAGTAGATGTATCCCTCACAATTAAAGAAGGACAGATAATTCATAAAGAATGATCTATTGGCTGAAATGAGATCATCTTTCTATTCATGAAAACTGATGTGAATTTTAAAAGATGTCTTCAGAAATCAACTTTTTTCAAATAGTGCTTTTTGATTTTAGAGTCAATACTGGTATTCTTCTGAATATCCATTATAGTGAATTTATTATCTCAGAGATATGATCAATTAACTAAGAAACATAAGGGGTTTAATTTTTTGTTTGTTTTATATTGTATTAAGTTAATTTTACCTTGAAGGTGCAACAATTTGCTTAGTCACAAAAATACTTTAAATCTTAAAAAAATAAAACTTTTGCATTTTCCACATACTCAAATGATTTTCAGGAATATTTGTCAGTAGAAATTTAAGAGGTGTTCAAACACATGAAATAATACTTCCAAGTTTTTTGTTGTTTTAACTATTTTTATTTGGTATTCAATAATCTCACAAAAAATATTTGACTTGCCAGAATATAGAATCATAGAATCATAGAATCAATCATAGAATCATAGAATGGTTTGGGTTGGAAGGGACTCTTAAGGATCATCTAGTTCCAACGCCCCTGCCATGGGCAGGGACACTTTCCACTATACCAGGTTGCTCAAAGCCCCATCCAGCCTGGCCTTGAACACTTCCAGGGATGGGGCACCCACAGCTTCTCTGGGCAACCTGTTCCAGTGCCTCACCACCCTCATAGTAAAAAATTGCTTATATCTAATCTAAATTT
>VXAA01005748.1:152251-168815 GCA_013399115.1 Anseranas semipalmata | reverse complement strand
ACATCTTGAGCCTGTCAAAGTCCCTCTGGATGGCATCCCTTCCCTCCAGCGTGTCGACTGCACCACACAGCTTGGTGTCATCGGCAGACTTGCTGAGGTGACACTCAATTCCACTGTCCATGTGACCGACAAAGATGTTAAATAGTGCCAGTCCCAATATTGACCCCTGAAGAACACCACTTGTCAGTGGTATCCACCTGGACGTCGAGCCGTTGACCACAACTCTTTGAGTGAGACCACCCAGCCAATTCCTTACCTGCCGAGTGGTCCTCTCATCAAATCCATGTCTCTCTAGTTTAGAGACAAGGATATCATGTGGGACAGTGTCAAATGCTTTGCACAAGTCCAGGTAGATGACATCAGTTGCTCTTCCCTTATCCATCAATGCTGTAATCCCATCATAGAAGGCCACCAACTTTGTCAGGCACGATTTGCCCTTGGTGAAGCCATGTTGACTGTCACCAGTCACCTCTTTGTTTTCCATGTGCCTTAGCATAGTTTCCATGAAGATCTGCTCCATGATCTTGCCAGGCACAGAGGTAAGACTGACTGGCAGAATACCATATCAGAATACCATTTTTGTCTCATTTTTCTTCTGTATATGTTGTATGCTATCTATCGTAACTTGGCTACACATCTAATTATTTTCCTTGTAGTAACAAGGCATCTCATAATTCAGAGTATCTTTTAATCAAATTGGAAGAAGAGAAGATGTTTAAGACATTGAAATTCTGGAAGTTCTGAATGCAATTTTAACTAATATTTTTCTCACTCTGAATAATGTATGTAATCTAAAGATAGGTCTTAGATGTGAAAAAATAAAAGTCAAAGGCTGATATTTGAATAAACCTAAAAAGAGCATGCTGATCTCTTACTGAGATTTACTTTCTGAGATTTCCACAGAGAGATGTACTCAAAAGTACCCCACCACACATTTCCTAGAAAAAAAATGTATAATTAAAGTAGTTGTTTTATCCTGCACAGGGGATATGTAGGTAATCTGACATTGCAATCACTGAAACAAAGTATTGAATGACATATAAATGAAATGTACAGGGACCGCAGCAAATACAGATAGCAGTATTTATTCATTCTAAAGCTATGCTGATTTCTGAGCAATAGACTAAGAGTATGAGAAATATTTTTATAAGATAAATTAAATGAGTTTAAAAAATCTTGGTTTTTTTTGTTTTTTTTTTTTTTAATCCATGGAAAGACAGAGCTACTTGTTTTGGTTTTGGTTGTATCTGTGTGTGTTATTTTTTTCTTTTAATCTCAGCTATTGTTGCTGAAATGAATGGAAAACTGAATGTTTGCTTGAGAATCCCATGTCTTGCATATCTTGACGCCACCTGCAGCTTTTGGCATGGTATCCCCCTAAAGCTCATACCCTGAAATGCCTCAGCCACACAAGAATCATGATGTGGCAGCGAGGGCACCGCAGCAGTATTTGGCTAGACTGATATATGCACAAGGGTCTGATAAGGATGCTTCCACAGGCACTGAGAAACTAAAGAATACAAATACAAGAAACATAATAGCACTGGAAGAATGGGAAGAAACACTACAAACCAACTTCTCATTTTATAGTATCTTCAGCAGTGGCTGATCTGGAAGAATGCATCCATTTTATAAAATCAATATACCTATTCATGATGTTTGTAATTGCATTCCTGATATATAAAAGTTGCCCACAGATGTTTATAGTGCCATGCTAAGGTGAAATTAAACTGAAGGTGTTTCTTTGTTTAAGTTTGGGTTCTTTATGTTAAATTTACTCAGTGTTTGACAGGTGGTCCTTATGCTCTTCCTCAAGCATAAAGCACAAACTACATCGAACACTTATCGAGTGCACCCTCAGTAAGTTTGCAGACGACACCAAGTTAGGTGCGTGTGTCGATCTGCTCGAGGGTAGGAAGGCTCTGCAGGAGGATCTGGATAGGCTGGACCGATGGGCTGAGGCCAACTGTATGAAGTTTAACAAGGCCAAGTGCCGGGTCCTGCACCTGGGGCACAACAACCCCAGGCAGAGCTACAGGCTGGGGGATGAGTGGCTGGAAAGCTGCCTGGCAGAGAAGGACCTGGGTGTGCTGGTTGATAGTCGGCTGAATATGAGCCAGCAGTGTGCTCAGGTGGCCAAGAAGGCCAACGGCATCCTGGCTTGTATCAGGAACAGTGTGGCCAGCAGGACTAGGGAGGTGATTGTCCCCCTGTACTCGGCTCTGGTGAGGCCGCACCTCGAGTACTGTGTTCAGTTTTGGGCCCCTCACTACAAGAAGGACATGGAGGTGCTCGAGAGAGTCCAGAGAAGGGCAACAAAGCTGGTGAGGGGTCTGGAGAACAAGTCTTATGAGGTACGGCTGAGGGAGCTGGGGTTGTTCAGCCTGGAGAAGAGGAGGCTCAGGGGTGACCTGATCGCTCTCTACAGGTACCTTAAAGGAGGCTGTAGTGAGGTAGGGATTGGTCTCTTCTCCCACGTGCCTGGTGACAGGACAAGGGGGAATGGGCTCAAGTTGCGTCAGGGGAGGTTTAGGTTGAATATTAGGAAAAACTTCTTTACCGAAAGGGTAGTTAGGCATTGGAATGGGCTGCCCAGGGAAGTGGTTGAGTCACCATCCCTGGAGGTCTTTAAAAGACGTTTAGATGTTGAGCTTAGAGATATGGTTTAGTGTGGGCCTTGTTAGAGTTAGGTCAGAGGTTGGACTAGGTGATCTTGGAGGTCTCTTCCAACCTGAACAATTCTGTGATTCTGTGATTCTGTGATAAACAAATCTAGACAGAAATACTCACTACATAGACTGTGCTCTAAGGAGTGTAAAATATGGGTTCAAATGCCATCTCCACAACACAGACAGTTAAAACTACTTTCTTTCCTGGACTTACATTAAACTTCTAGTGAAATCTAAGAAGCAAAATATTTAAAAGATCTGTGTAAATTGGCTTTGTGACTAAGCTGAAACTACTTGCTTTATATAGAAAAATTTCAGGTTTCTGAGACCAACCTCACTTGTCTTGTTTTGTTTCAGATAAGTAGCAAGACAAGTGAAACTCTAAAGACACTTTATCCCATCTCCTGAACAGATACTATCCAAATGAACTGAACTGTACAAATTCAAAGTATCTGGAAGCTGGGAAGCTTTTTATTCAGAGCAAGTACAGCTACACTTTACCTGACTCATGGAATACTGAGGAAAGACTGCAGTCAATACTGTATTTAGTAATCCAGTTTAGTAAGCAATAATTTGACAGTGCTTAGAATCTTTCTTAAAAATGATGCCAAGTTGGATCTTTAGTTATAAAATGTAAAATAAGTTTTCTGCAAGTCTTTGCAGTTCTCTGCAAATCTTCTCAGATGGGAATATCTGCATTCATTATGATTTATATAAGGCATTTTGCTTCTATAACAGCAGCTTGCCAAGAAAAAACAATACTCATTGAATCAAAATCGGAGACTGACCTTCAAAAGCATGAAATTAACCTCTTGGTGCACGAGTCATTAGAATTGAATTTCAGGCTTTTTGACTTTTTTTTTTTCTGGTTTTTGAACTTCCTCTTCCCAGTTTGTGTGCTTTTGACAATGTGTGTCATTCACACAGCTAGATGTCTGGGGAATGATAATATACAGCACTGGATGAAGCAGAGGTCTCTGCCTTTAGTGACAGATGAAGAACAATTAATGACAAACCAAAATGAGGGCACAACCGACCTAAGAAAAGAATCATAGAATCACAGAATCATAGAATCAAAGAATCATAGAATCATAGAATGGCCTGGGTTGAAATGGACCTTAAAGATCATCTAGTTTCAACCCCCCTGCTCTGGGCAGGGTTGCCAACCACTAGAGCAGGCTGCCCAGTGCCACATCCAGCCTGGCCTTGAATGCCTCCAGGGATGGGGCATCCACAGCC
Source organism: Anseranas semipalmata (assembly GCA_013399115.1). NCBI lineage: Eukaryota > Metazoa > Chordata > Aves > Anseriformes > Anseranatidae > Anseranas > Anseranas semipalmata. The sequence continues at coordinate 164,907 of VXAA01005748.1, read as the reverse complement.
TCTCTGGGCAACCTGTTCCAGTGCCTCACCACCCATAGAAAAACATCAACCTAATGAGAAAGTACAGGACAATGCACAGAGGACATTTTCCCTGGTTTATGTTGTTTAAACAAGGATAGATACTGAGCCAGGTGGGCTGAAGAGGAGAGGAGACAGTGAGATGACCTAGCAGCAGAATCTGCAGAGTGCAGTGAAGGAGTTGCCCTCAACAGTTACCTCTGACTGAGCTCATTTAAGCACAAGCATTCACCTGTGAAAATTTGCAGCAGGGAAGATATGAGACTGAAGGTGATGGTGTACATAAAAGAGTGTGAGGTCATGATGGAGAAGAAGAAAAAGGAAATAAATTTCTGCCAAGATCTAAGACTGGAGTTCAAAGAAAAAAAAAAGGGCATTCAGGTTATCATAAAGGAAAATATATGATAGTCATGAGAAGGAAGGATAGCAGAAAGGAAAAAAGAGAGTTTTACACCAACATCAAAAAAGCAGAGCTCTATGATCAGAGATTTTTTGTCAAAAGCATTCAACAAGCTGTTGTCCTAAAATAGAAAATTAAAAACAACAACAACATTCAATAGGCATGGTGTCATAAAGTATCATGCTTTGGAAGTGTCTGTTTTCCAGAAGCCAAACTGGCACAAAGAAAGATAGAAGATTTGTATCAAAGAGAAATTTCTATTAAAGCTGACAATTTGTCAGCCAGAAGCCATATCTGATGAAAAGGAACATTTAGTTAATCACCGTATAAGTATGAGCCATTGAAAGGACCATGGAAAAATCCAGTATGACCCTTGCACCAGAGAAAGTATTTCCAGGAGATACCAGCACAGTGCACCAGTGAGACTTTACACAGAACCTCATGTACAACGCTTCTGCCATTCTGAAGAATAAAATGAAATCAGAGCTACTGCTTTCATTTAGTAGACAGATTTATAAGGTCTACATTCGTAACTAAGAGGCTAGAAATTTTGTCTTATTAGTGAACAATGAAAGATAGAAAATTGAAGATTATGTGGAAAAAGTATTTGCACTTTAACAATACATCAAATGGGTGTGTGCCATAAAGGAAAAAAATAAAATAAAATCATCTAGCTGAAATAATAGTGGTATAAAAAGAAATGGATATAAACTGATGATGTGTATAAACATTCAAGCAGTAAAATTAGGGAAGTAAGAATCTGGAAAGCAAAACAACCATGTTTTATTAGTCAATGTAGTGAATGAGAATCTAACTAACTTTAAGAAGGAGTCTGGCTGTTGTATGAAATCAGCTAAATTTTGTGCATATTCCCAACATCAGGGGTCAAGACTTAATGATCCAGGATCTCTCTTGTAATCCTATGTCCCTGGGTTTGAAGGCGTATTTGTGCAATTGCAGATATTGCTCTTCTAACCCACAAAGAAGCCTGAATACTTAGAAATGCAGAAATAAAGCTGACATCCTTAAGGATAAACATGGGAGACTCTTCATCCAAGATATGTCACTGCTGTCAATAAAGACATTGATGTACTGTGGCTTCTCTGTCTCTGTAAGTGATGAGTGGTGTGCAATGTCAGTTCAAGACCTACATGACATCAGTGAAATCTTTGGAACATAAATCCCTTGGCACTGGCACAACATATACCATTCCAGGTTTTTATTCATTTCTGACTCAAGAAAGGGAACGTTTTATTTCACTGCACAGTTTTACTGATTATTTTAAAGTACTAAATTTTCAATTTTCTGGTTCCTCCAAGCAAATTAAAAATAATTGCATAGGGCCAATGCTGATGAGGTTCTAGCCTAAGACAGGAGGGAAAAAAAAACAATACTGTCTATGGAGGATAGATCTTATGGCTTATAGTATCAAATAAACCTACAGCATAGATTGTAAGATTTTATGGTGACAAATACAATTGTAATGTCAATGGGAGCTGTACTGCAAGATCAGAACAGAATGCCTGTCAATACTCAGGGAGGTTACTACTGTGGGGATGTCCATGTGGCCTCCTCTTGGTGGTATGGCCTGGTCCCTGCTCTTTTATCTGTAAATGTTTTAATTTAGCAACTGTTAACCATTTTTCAGCATTCTCAACAGCCACCTCATAACTGTCAAGATGGTCAGTGAAGTTTGCAAAGAAACTTCTTCAGTACATCTTAAGAGGAGTTTCTGACCAGCTGCTTTCTCTGTAACTCTTCTCATTCTACACCAAACACTTGATTTTTCAGCTGGACAACCTGATTGAACAGTGTTGTTTAATTCCAGGTATTCCAGCCTCTAGTCAATCCCCAGTAGCAGTTCAAATGGTACAGCAGATATTTGCATAATGCAATAGCTCTTCTTTTTGTGGTTTATGATGGCATAAGGCTAGAGGAGATCACAGGCCAACATGCAAGAATTCAGAAGTCAGCTCTTTTGTATGCTACCAGAAATCATAAGCCTCCATACACTTCAAAACAGTACATAACAGACTTTAGAGTAGTTACAGATGAAACACTACAACTATTGTGTGCAACAGAAGACCATGAGAATTTAAAAGCATATTTTTAAGACCTTCAGAAGAATACTTAGCCCCATTTGTAACCTCAGAGTTTTCACAGGTCTAGGTATCAGATCCACTGAGAAATAAAATGACTTGCCCAAGTTAAGATTTATTCTTGTGATGAGAACTTACATAAAAATTGCATACCCCGTACATCTTTAAGGAAATAGGAAGCATTTAAGTAATGCATAGGCCTTCTGCCCAGAAGGCCTTCTGCCCAGAAGGGGAGAAATGAAGATGTCATACTTCTGAATGTGAATGTTACCAGAAGCAGCCAAAAAAATGCATTTAGTTTCTACTTGCTTCAGCGTATTGTACTTTGCCACTGACCTCAGGCCCTTTTTATGTCTTCGGAGCTACTTCCATTTAGATTAGGTACTTCATTATTATTAATTTTACTATTCTACTTATTTTGTTCTCCCTACTGACTTCAAATATGATTCATAGTCAGATCAAGCCCTAAGAGATATTACTTCCCTTAGCCATTTGGCCACAGCCTGGACAATACTTGAAGTTAAACTTGAATTTTAACTTCTTGAAGAAATTAAATCAGCGTTAGCAGCAGCCCATGAGGAAAGTGTCTACCTAGTAATTCATTACCACCAGCCTGTCTTTAATTTGCCTGTATGCATAGTACCCCCACCGTAGTGTGAGAGAAGCAACACATCATTTATATAAATTAGAATCAATAGGGGGCTGAGTACTGAGCCCAGTGGAATACCCTCTGGGCAAATGGAAATTTTAGAGACTAAGGGCTTAATCTTAGCTGCTTGGCTTCTTTCATCAAGGTAAGATTTAAAAAGATTAATTATAATTTATGGAATATTAATAGCTGGAAAGCTTTTGAGTGAAGATATATTTCTGCAGAGTCAAAGTGAAGGCTTCTACATGTTTCAAAGTACAGTATCAACAAGCTGAACGTTGCAGCTTTAGCAAGCTTTTTATTTTCTATTTCACTAAAGGGGATTTTTTCTCTTCCACTGAACAAGAATATTTTGGGGGGAAAAAACTTAATTTATTGCTCAGAATTATCATTTCTGATATCTTTGAGATATACTTCTTGGCCCCAAAGCAAAAGAGAAAATAGTTTTCATACTGTACTTCTGTTACAATGTAACTTCATCATTTCTTTATGCTTGAAGTCTGGGAAATTCATTCTGTCCTTGACTTTAGTAGGAGCTCTGGTTCTCAGGGCTGTAACTTACAATAGGTGAGAATATGGCTCAAAACTCTCATGAATATATTTAAATAGTAGATATTTTTGACATTCAGAACATGCACCCATATGAAGGACTAAAAAGTCCCTATTATTGTAATGGTTACAGCACTGTGTTTCACAGAGTGGTTAATGAGATCTGGACATGTTGAGTGACTTATTTAAAGTCATTCAGCAAGCAAATGGTGGAGTCCCAAAGCCCCATGCTGTCACCATTAGACAGAAAACACTGCTTTTCTCAATGGGTTAAACTTGACAGGCAATAAAAAAAAAAAAAATCCTTTTCTTAAACAGTGAACAGATAATAATTCATGCTAAAATCTACATTTGTTAGTTTCAAGACATATATGTTAGCCTCCCACAGAATTATATTATGACTTAATTTGTTCTTTTCTGCCCTGACATCTTGTACTTTAGACTTGTTTACAGTTCTGTGTATTTTCATTTAACCTAAATTGTAAATTCTTTGGTGCAGGGAACATATCTTTACTGACACTGTGAAGTGCACTGCTTATCTATTGTGTGGTATGGGTAATACATAATGAGACAATCTGTGTCTTGTAAATCTAAATTAAATGTAGTTCTGGGAATCTTGGTATTATATATTGAATATTTTCCATGCCTTGCTTTTATCAAGCAGCACTTATCTAGAAAATAATTATATGGATGTGACCAATAAGCAATTGCTAAATAGATACCGCTGTCTCATATAAAGTATTTTCTTCTGACTTAAGCACAACTTTTACTTTCTGTACTTTGTTTCTAAGGATACAGTCATCAACCCAGAACATTTTCCTCAGGAGCTCATCTGTTCCTGCTGCTTATCCCTCACCTGAAGTCATAATCTTTTGTTTGTGGCTATAATCAGCTCTGCAGAAACTAATTGTGATGTCACAGGCAGAAGATTATGACTTCAGGGGCAGAAGAAGCAGCAGGAGCAGGTGACCTCTAAAACATGAGGCACTTCTTCCATACAAAGATTGTCTGAATGAAAAATTGGAGAGAAGAGAAACGTGCCTATCTTCTTTGAGAAGAAAATGTTTGTTCAGATTTCTAAAAGGCATTAATTGGCCTTGCAAGAGTTAATTTGAAGTGAATTTCTGTTATTATATCAAGGATAGATAATATATTCGGTATCAGCTGAATTATTAAACTTGGTTTCTAGTTTCTCATTTGATTATATGACAAATAAAACTGCTGACGCAATCAGCAACTTCTCTATCTTTTCACATAAAGCTGGAATCATGTAACAACTCATTTCCTCTCTAGCTTTTACTGTGAACTCAGTTATAAAATGGGTCAAATCTTTAAATGCTTCCACTTTCTCCTTTTCTCTTCACGTAGTGAACTGATCAGAGGGATCAGTATTTGATAGCTACCTCAGGGAATGTTTGGATGAATTTACAACATATAGCAATTCACAACAGCAGCATTAAAGAATCGGAAGGTTTTTATTTATTTATTTGTGGAATAGTCAGAAGTTCGATAGTGCAATATTGCTTATACTAACCAGTTTTTTTTTTTTCTCCAGTCCTTTTCTGAATAAATGTAACTCTTAGGGCTTACTTAGCCTGGAACAGAGAAAACTGGTATAAATGTAAGCAGCTTTTTAAAGTCTCAGAGGAATGCTTCTTAAGATTAATTCCATTGAAAATCCCTTTTATGACACGTTAATATTGAGATTAGGACTACAAATGTGGTTGCACCATCATGATGGATTGATTCATCCATACATGGTGGATCTGTGCTCCTTTTGAAAGGACTACACTAATCAACATGTCCATGTTGGTGCTATGTCCATGTTGGTGGTCTATCTGGGGGCTGAGTGAAAACAGACATTTATTTAAGATAGGATTCCTATGTTCTATTTTTATCTTTGGGGCACGCTCAATTGTAAAGAAATTCTTTCTTGCTATAATATGGGTATTTTAGTCCAGGTAAATGTAACTCTGGGAATCACATTGTTTTTTTTCTTTCACTTCATAATAAGATTTTGTTCCTGAAGTAGGACTTTCTCTTTAGCATGAAATTCTTTTATCCTGATATTTTATTTGTGAACAGCTTCACATCTACTTTGATCAGAGATGTGAACTTTACTTAGATGGCTGCCTTTAAAAAATAAAGGGGCTACTGACCAAAACTGACTGTTTATTGAACTATAATCCTTTCATGAATTTTGTTCTCAGAGATGCTAGCCACCAACAGGTTTCAATTTTAAGATGTTATTTTGTTAAGGACAGCTTAGCTAAAAGTGTGGGTCTGCTCTGGGAGCTCAGATAAACCTTTCTATGTATCAGTTTTGTGATCTGTAAATTGGAGAACATGAACATTTTTTTTTTAAGGTCAGTAGCTACAAAAGCGCCAACAAATAATAATAATGAGCAGATCAGTATTGCAAAGTTACAGTATACTCTAGTAACTGATTTTCAAATGCCATGTACTGTTTGAATGTGAAATTATGTAATTTGTATATGCAATCATGATCACTGCCTTAACAAATTAAATGTATAACTAACCATATAATTTTATGCTTGTAAGTTTGGGGAAAAAAAGAAAGAACACAAACCAAACCAAAAATCTCCCCTATAAGCATCTGAATACACTGAATTTACACTGGGATCAGTTCAAAATTATGAAAGATCTGCATTTCTTAAAAGAAAAGGGAAGATATATATATATTTACATAGGATTTTATAGTATAGGAACAAGTTTTGCAAAAATATCACTCCATCATCACAGCATTTTTCCAGATAGCACTAAAAAAGCATGAAAGGATGAGAAAGGATGGAAGGCAATTGAAAGAAAACCTTTATCTCTCACAGGTACTGAAAGTGACAGATGGTATTAGAGTTTTCTTGAAGAGTTTAATAGACAGTTGTATAAAAGCCTGTGTTCCTTAACGGCACATAAATTAACTACAGCCTTTTTAAAGATTTAACATGCAAACATATTTCTTCTGATAAATGTATTTTTCCCCCTGTAATGATTCAACCTATTTTGTTCACTAGTGGAGAGTAAAATTCTCTCAGCATTTCTCCTGACTTTTACAAGATCTAAAATTACTGCTAACAAAAATGTTTTCTATTTAATCTCACTAATTATGATTATTTCAGGGCAGAGCACTGTAGACATGATGCTCGTTGACATAATAGAACAAATGAGCTGAATAAGAATGCACCTAACAACATCACTTGGAACAAAGCTACTTCTCTTTATGTCCCTATTTTTATATGCAAAGAAAAACAGCATTGTAAGGATTTTAAAGTTTTTATCATTATGTACACAGTAAACACCTTTATGGAAAATCTTATTAAACAAATTCCAGCCTGCAAGGAGAGAATAAACGCGTAATTTAGGTCCCTATTCTACCACAGCTTGTGTATAACTTCAGCTGAGTGGTGTCTGTACTGTAGAGCAAGAGAAACATAGCTTTGCATGTCTCTAAAAATAGCATCATTAAAACCTTCAAACATGTCTACTACAGGACCTATAAAAATTTGAATACTAAGGAAAAAATAAAAAGTTTATGTTTTACTTCATACTCATTTACTTGATCAGATCTGGATCTCAGCACTGACGCCTTAACAATTTGAAATCGGGAAACAAAAAAAAAAGAAATCCCATCAACGTGCACAGGAGAAATGTTCTATGACATGTAAAGAGTCGGTAAATTTCTTTGGTAAAAATTTATTAGAAGATGCAATATCAAATATTTTTATAGACTCTTTTATGTTATGAAGCAATTGCTCCAGGGCTAAGGGCATAACCCAGCTGCTGAATAACCACAGGAAAAAAAAAAAAAAAAAGGTTTTAGAAGCTTTCTATTTTATTAGTTATTATAATAAATGTTTCATGCTATTTACTAGCTCACTATAAGTTATCATAAATATTTAAAACTAGGCTTCACTTGTCAGAGCAAATGAAAATATATTTTGTGATGCATTATCTTCTCTCATTTTTTTTATTAAGCTACTTCTTAAATTTTGTAAATTGCAATAGGTTTCATGGCTGAAAGTATGATTCAGTGAGTTGCTGATATGTTAGGGATTATATTAGATACACTCGTACATGTCTCTAACATATTATAGACATAGCTTTTAAGTCTCTCTTTTTAAAAGAGATCTTGTTCAGCTTTCTAAAATGTGATTAGGGATTGCTTCATAGATTTATTTTGCTAAGCAATGAGCTTTGAAATACCTTCTTCTTTATAGAGATGTTTAATTAAAAAGTGTTGTATCTTTTGTTTAATTTTTGATGCCTAGAGCCCAGAAATCCAGAAAAAAAAAAAAACTTAAGACAGCAGAAGCAGAACTTCAGCAAGGACTAAGGGTGGCTTGAGGTTACAGAGGAGCTGCTCACATTCAGGAACTGGGAAGTCTGTAAATTCCCAGTAGTCTAATAATCTGATTCTTAGAAAGATGACAGGAACTGCCTGTCAGGATCCACTGGACATTCTTCTGTTTCTCTAATGTAAATGATCTTCAATTTAGAAGGTGAGAGAGCAGCACACAATCCCTGCCAGTCTGCAGTGGTCAAGTGGTCAAGTCAAACTCAGGTTCAGAGAGTCAGAAGCAAAAGAACTGAAAATAATGTGTAATTTTTACTGTGTAAAGATGCTTTTGAATAACTTCCCAAACTATCTTTTTTTTTCCCTTCTTTACTACCCTAAAACAAAAAGACATGTATTCCTTTTTAACCATCCAGTTGCTACAGATATACTTGATGAATTCCTGAAGGGCAGAAAAAAAGTCAAAACAATCCTCCAGTTAGTATATTGAAAACATACAGGCATAACATTCAGTGAGGCAGAGTACAGAGCGCCATATCTCCATCTAGGTAAGACCATTCCCCTTTGAATAGACCTCAAGACATTTGGGTCTTCTTATCCTTTTGTATGTTAAAGCAGCAGAACAGTCACATCTCTTCACCAGTATCAATAGTTTACTCCTTTCTATATTCTATTTGCCACTGTATGGAAAGAGTATATTAATGCTAACGTCTAAATGTATTTATAACCTTTGCATTTCTAACCTGTGACAAACCCCCAATTGATTTTGTTCCTTCAGCTACAATTTCTATTAGAATATGAGAACAAATGGTCATACAGCCAGATGTGGTAAAGTGGAACACTGCCTTTGATTAATTTCTGTTTAACTAAAGAAATCTTAGTAATTTCACTCAAGAGGTTCACTTTTTTATATTTTAAATGCTTTCATTTCCAAGAAGCCTGCCAATCTGCACCTAACTCAGAGCTTTAAAACCAAAAAATGAAATGTTACTTTAGAATCCAATGTTTAGTCACAAAAAGGTATCAAAGATAACAATTTTTATTTGCTTTCAGTATCATAGTATGATATTCTCTCTGTTGTGAAGTGTTTTACTTACATTAGTAACCTCCTATAAAGGTATTTTGTTACAAGAATGGCAAGGGTGTCCTGCTCACACTGTTTCTGTATAAAACCCAAACCTGAATGGATTAGTGTGCCTTAAGAAATGCATGGGGGTCACTCAAACTCATTAACCTCTAAACTTAACCTTTCAGTACGTTGTATTCAGAACTAAACTATTTTGTGGCTTATGAGTTACATCATTATTAACAACTTTGCACTGGATGATTTTAAGCCAATATAATTATTAGAAAGTTCATTAGAACAAATTAAGTTTTCAAAGTTTCTCATAAAGTTTTGAAACAGAACAATAGACCAGTGTCTTGTCATCTGTTACATTTCAAACTCCTTGCCTAAATATCCCAATGTATGACTTTTTTTGAAATTAAGATATGTTGTTTGGTGAGCAAGATCACAGTAAATGGATCTAGTATAGACATTCATTTTTCTTCTTTGACATATTAAATGCAAAACAGGTCACACTAATTAATCAACCTTTTTAGCATACTGGGTTGGGTTTTCGTTCTTTTTCTTTTTCTTTCTTTTCCTTTCCCTTATTTTCTTTTCCTTTTCTTTTTTTTTTCTTTTTTTTTTCTTATTTTATTTTTCTTTTTTTATTATTTTCCTTTTTTTTTTTTTCCATTTTTTTTTCTGTTTCCTCTTGATGGTCACTGCTCTGGCTATCTGACATGCAATTTACATTCTTGGAGCTACAAATCTGATTAGAAAATCATATTAGTTATATTCTCTTAAAGGACAAAGAGACTGGAAGTCTGAATTCTCTATAAAGTACAGTCCAAAAAGTTTGTATTTGCCTTGATTAACTCCTTAGATTGGTCATACATATTGGATTACAGCCACTTTTAATAATGAATCTACATTAAATCAGTACAATCAAGAAAAGGAGGATTAGAGTCTATGGCAAGTGTATTTATTCACCTAATAAAACTGTTCATTTGATGAGGTTACTGAAATTTCAAAATGACTACCATGGTCGCTATAGATTATGTTACAATGACTTAATCCAGTGGCAACTAAGTGTAGGTCCACACCAGAGAAAAAAAAGAAACACACAGACACACACACACATACATGAATGAATACAAGCATAAAATAAATTTTAATCACTGCTATTCATGTAACTACCAGGGAGAAGTCCTATGGGACATACAAGCTCTGCACCACCTTGACAAATAGAGGAAAGACCTTTCAGGGAAGAATGGGACCAACTTGCTCAGTGTCATTTTTTTTTTCCTACCAGCCTTAAATTTGTGGTAACTTATCCATGTGCTTTTCATACATGGCTTGCTTCTCACATTCAGTTCCATTTTGTGAGCTAGCAAAAAAGAGGTATAAATCTCAACATATTCTCAACACGTTCGTACAAAGCCCACACAATATCTTATACCCACCATACTCCTTTCCTGATGAAAGGAAAGGTCCATTCAAAATAAAAAGAAAACCATTGGAACAGATATTGCGGCAATGTAGTTTGTTGTAAGATGGACTTCAGACACAGTCACAGCCAGAAAGGCTATATTTTCTCTACTTGTTATTACATCTTACTTAAATTAAACTCCCAGTAATCTGAGACAAACCCACTAATATTTGGCAATAAATTGGATTGTTAGTACAGCACTGAACATTGCATTATTTTCTTAACACATGGCAATTACATTCTAAATAACACAGTGCTAATGCACTGTGAACATTGAATACTCAGTAATCTTAAAAGTATCCCATTTCCATAAACACATTTTTATCTTTTTTTCTATAGCTGGAACTTAAAAAAAGACCAAGAATCCCTCATTACATAAATAGTTCCACATTTATTATTAATCAGTGTAAATGTTTAAAATAATTTATAACTTCCAATTGCCAAATCCTTTTTGTTCCTTAACATGCCATTTAAAACTAAGACCTTAACATATACTCAGTCCTGATACATGTGCAATTATTTTTTTTCCTCTGTTTTCTTTGAAAGCCAACAAGGTATCTTTGGGTATGATTCTCATGATCCTTAAAATCTTGATCTCTAACAGTTTTTACTTTGAAATTTGTTCCTAAGAAATGTTTAAGTATTCTTGTGGAAGTTGTCCTATATGTCCTCTCTCTCTCTCTCTATATATATATGTAGGTATATAGTATGATATAAATATATATATAGACACCGTTTTTTTGCTTTCTTTGAGGCCCATACGTTAGTGGTGAAGACATGTATGAGGGCACCATACAAAACTCTTGAGGGGATGACATAAATTCCTTCTGGGTTCCCCAGAGCAGTTGGACTTTTTAGCCACATTGGTCAGCAAGGTGATGCAGAATCATAGCATACAAAGGATTTCCAGAAAATTTTTGTGACCCCAATACCATGCCTACTGTCTTGACTGTTCCTCATGCTTCCAAATGGGAGCAGATTTGCCCCATTGGTCCTTTGTCAGCTAGTACTGCAATGAAGTACAAGAATCGCCCAGTCAGTTCTTAAGACACCCAGTAACCAGGGCTAAACCTCTTGCAGACATACGGATGCTCGTAAGGAGTTAATACAGAAAGTGCCAGTAGATGGTGCTCAAGGCTGCCTAGCAGAGACCATGGCTCCTGCAGGACAGATAAACCCATTACTCCTCGCGTGCTTCAAAGTGCTTTCTGGTGCAAGTTCTTAACAAATTGGGTTCCAGTTCAGATGCTAATGAATCTGATAACCCCAAAATTTTCAAACCCTGTAGATCTGTCAGCTTCCTAGGGATTAATCTCAACTACAAAACTTAGCATGTTAGAGTTCAGAACATTCATATTTTCACTCAAGTCTAGACTTTGTGGCTTACATAGATCTCAGTGATGTACGGTTAATTCCTCATTCCCTCACGAGACGTTAACTTTATTTTTTCTTGTGCTATTTAATCAACTTCTGTGACAGTGGTATGTGGTCTTGCCACATGCCTCACCTCTGGAATAGTCCATGTTGTGGAAAGAAGGAATAGGAGTTAAGTTTCAAGAATAAAAGCAGGAGCTAGAAGCATGAGAAATAAAAGTTGCTGCAAATAAAGGTTGCTGCTATTATGAGGAAAAAGTTACCAAAACCATGTCAGAGTTAAAAGTTCCCGCAAAGAGAAATGTAAACTATTGTGATTACTATCTCTCATTCAGTAGACTTTTCTCAAGGTAAAGATTCCTGGTTCATTTAGTCAATCTCTCAAAAGTTGTTTCATACCTTACATCAGGAGACAGGGCAACCGTGAGGCAGGCTTGGAAGTACTGCCAGCGTAAACCTAGAGAAAACAATATCCCACACAATGGTTGCATTTATTCATTTATTTTCAGTAAAACACAGTATCTTCTTGTCTACTTCGATCTAAGGGAGATTTGGAACTCAAATTTCCGTTTTGGTTTACATCATCTCGTCTGATCACTGCCTAGCTGAATCCCCAAGCAGAGGGAGAATTCAAAACCTATAGCTACATACCATTTATTCTTCGTCTCACTGTCCTTTCCTCCACCTTTCCTCTGTCTTTGAATGGCTGATGGGATTT
>VXAA01005748.1:126088-148602 GCA_013399115.1 Anseranas semipalmata | reverse complement strand
CAGGCCCCAGCCGTGACTGGGCCGCCCCCGAGCCCCACGGTTCCCACCGCGCCTTCACCACCGACCCTGCGCTGGGCCCGGGTGGGCCGCCCGTCACCTGGCTGCGGGCCTGTTCTGAACTGAGTCTGGGTAATATGTTTAAGTGATTTCTCAGTATCTCAGTTTCTCCATCTGTTTAAATTGTGATCATGATATTTATATATGATTCAAAAGAGACCGGGAGACCTGAATCACTGACGTGTAAAACACTTTAAGAGCTGTAGTTAAGAGTGTTGTATAATTACTACGTAATTCCAAGGAAAATGTTAAGGCATAAGAAGAGTAAGGGAAACAAAAGAAGGAATGAATAAGAACGTTTCTTTGAAATCATTAGAAGGATTTTTTCAAGAAATAATCTGAGAGCATCTTTGCTTTCATAGTCAGGGAGCTCAGTTCTACTTCACATTGAAAATGGTCACAGGTGGTTGTAAACTTCAAGGCTATATTCCACTCCGTTTGGATATTTTCATCTCTACATTTGCCTTCTCTTTATTTTTACAGTAGTTTGGACATTTACAGTAATTAAAATGTATCATAATTTAGCACCTTCTTCCTGGATGTCTGAGCATTCCCATTCTCATGGGAATAAGCTGTTTTTGTGAGTTTTGAAAAGTGGATGAAAAGAACACAATTGACATTACATTTCTGGATAGGTTTTTCACAGAAAACAAAAAGACTCATACCTTACAACTGAGTGATATATTTGGGGTCTTGTTAATATTCGCTGTGCAAAAAGCCAAAGCAGACTGGAAAAACATATAGGAGTGCAGGGAACAGAGCATACGAAGAAGTGACATCCGTGAGTGAATAACCATGTGCTTTCAGATAGGATGTGATTGAGACGGATCAACCAGCAGTAGAGGTGACAATCCAGGACTGCTCAGATACGTAGGATTAGTCAGACACAGAGACATTAGGTATTGACATCAATCAAGAACACAAGCCATTTTAAATGTTTGAGGTAGACATTCTGACATTGCACAAATGTGTTAAGAGTATAAGAGATCAGTTAGGTCACTGAGCTCAGTCCCCCACAATCAGTAAAAATGTTTAGTTCAGATAAATCTAGAGAACCTTTAAATTTTCTGAAGATCAGGCACCTCACTTGAGACCCTTACTGTGGTATGACTAGTTTTTTTTTGTATCTCTCTACTACTAATGTTCAGCAAAGGGTTTCTTTTATCTGAATAGTTCTCCAACCTATACAGAGGTTACCAGTGACTACTGTACTGATAAAAGGCATGGATGTAGCCACAAAGAACTTCTTATCATAAGAGCTATTTTCCTGCAAGTTGATCTTTTAAGAGAGGTGATGGAACCTCTGACACTTGAGGTATTTAAAACTGCACTGAACAAAATGCTAAGGAGAATATTGAAAAGAGCAATACTATACTGATAGATAAATGGAAAAGGTGACCTATTAAATCTTTTTAAGCCTCGTTGTTACTTGATTTTTTTTAAGCTAATCCTGTACTTCCAAGTTCCAACTGAAAGATAAATCTCATCAATTTTTCTCTATTGCAGCAAAAATGTTAACATATCGGGAAAAAAAATCTATTTTTTTTTTTTTTTAGAATAATATTGACTAAACAATTTAATAAGCTTTAGATCTTGGAAACCTTCAAAAAAAAAAAAAAAAGAAAAAAGAAAAAAAACTTCATATGGACTTTTGCAGTTTCAGTGTTCATTAGTGCCTACTTCTACCATGCTGGACAGAGGAAGCAAAAATATAGCTGGAAAAATGCATGTTGTAGGTACTACTGAGCTCTTACCATTCAAAGTTTATCCAAGGCTATAACAATGTTATTTAGTAACTATAGGGAACTGTTTTTATTTCATGGAAGATAATAGGTTTTCTTTCACACTCCAAATATACTGACCAAAACTTTGAAATGGTAATTCTGTGCACTTGCTGAGAGTGACATTGCTAAGGAGATACTGGTACGTAACTTGTAGTGAGTCTGTCATCACAGTATGACTAAACATATTGGAAGCTCACATTCAAGCCTGTTTGGCAAACCACCTTTTACTAGTGCACGCCTTGCCCACCTCATAACCAGTGCCTCTTTTCTCACTTCAGTCAGGCTTATTTTTCTAATGAAGCAGCTACAGAAAGAAAATCTGACCTATGAATGATAGGAACACATCTAGTCCATCACACTGGAGGTCTAATTGGTAATTTCTAATTGGTATTTTTCTTTGTTTTTGGCATCTAAAATATAGATACCAAACTATTTTGCAGTTATGAAAGTGATAAGGTCTGTTGTCTTTGTTATTAGACAAAGTTGTTGTTAACAACAACTTATTGTTAATAACTTGTTGTTATTAGACTTTGTTGTTGTTAACAGATGGGAAGGAAAGAAAATGTATCTTATGGACCATCTTACAAGATGTCATGAACAGTGCAGTCTTTCTTCCTCTCTCTTGAAGAAGCACTGTAACCCAGATTAATGTTTTACTGAATACAACATTAGAAAATAGAATAGAATAGAATAGAATAGAATAGAATAGAATAGAATAGAATAGAATAGAATAGAATAGAATAGTTGAGTTGGAAGGAACCTACAAAGATCATTAAGTCCAACTGCGTGACTACCAGGGCTAACTAAAAGTTAAAGCATATTATTAAGGGCATTATCCAAATGCCCCTTGAACACTGACAGTAATGGGGCATCAACCACCTCTCTAGGAAAAGAAATTTTTCCTTATATCTAGCCTGAATCTCCCCTGGAGGAACTTTGTGCTGTTCCTGTGCATACTGTCATCGGTTACCAGGGAGAAGAGACAGGCACCTCCCTTTCCATTTCTCCTCCTCAGGAAGTTGTAGAGATCAATGAGGTCACCACTTAGCCTTCTTTTCTCCAGACTGGACAACCCAAGTGTCCTCAGCCTCTCCTCATAGGACATGCCTTCCTGCTCTTTTACCAGTTTTGTTGCCCTCTACTGGATGCATTCAAGTATCTTAATATCCTTTTTATATTGTAGGGCCCAGAACTACACACAATATTCAAGGTGAGGCTGCACCAGCACTAAATATAGTGGCAAAATTACCTGTTTTGACTGGCGGACTATACTGTGTTTAATGCACCCCAAAATGCGGTTTGCCCCGTTGGCTGCTGGGGCACACTGATGACTCAAGTTGAGCCTGAAAGAAAATCATAAATCTTGGTTGACTTTCAAGGTTTACCACCTCCAAGCTCAAGAACAACCCATTCAAACATGCAGACGATCAAGTAAATGTGGCAGGATGCCTGCATAGATAAGCAAGGAGTTCATGACTAAACTCACACATAAAAAGGAAGCGTACAATAGGTGGAATCCGGGGAACATGGCCCAGAAGGAATACAGAGTGTGCAGGCACGCGATTAGGAAAGTCAAAACCCGTCTGGAACTGAACCTCATGAAATTTAGCAAAAGAAAATGCAAAGGCCTGTTCCTGGGAAGGAATAATCCCATGCCCTAAGGGTAGATTGGGACCAGATGGCTAGAAAGCAGCTTGACAGAGAGGGATCCAGGGATCCTAGTGGATAATAAGCTGACCATGAGCCAGCTATGCACCCTTGTGACAAAGGTGGCCAAGAGCATCCTGAGCTGCATTAGGAACACTGCCAGAGGCTGTGGGAGGTGATCCTTCCTCTCTACTCAGCACTGGTGAGACGCCACCTGGACTGCTGTTCCCAGTACAGGAACATAGATGTACTGGAGCAGGTCTAGCAAAGGACTACAAGGATTATTTTTCATATAAGAACAGGCTGAGAGAGCTGTTTTTTTTTTTTTTTTCAGCCAGGAGAAGAGAACCTTGACAAGGATCTTATCAATATGAATAAATATCTGGGGAGAGGGAGGGAGATAAAGAAGAGAGTGCAGACTCTTTTCGGTATTGTCCAGTGACAGGACCAGAAGCAAGGGTCACAAACTGAAATACAGGAAATTTAAGCATATAAAAATAAATTATTTTAAGGGTGATTGAACCCTAGATCAGGTTGCTTGGAGATTTTATTAAGTCTCCATCCTCAGAGATATTCAAAACTCAACTCTGAGCAACCTGTTGAAGCTGACCATACTTAGAGCAGGGGTGGTGGGGATAAAACTATTTCCAGAGCTCCTTTCCAGTTTAGCTATTCTCTAATTCTCTTATTCTGTGAAATCCGCCCCCTCCCCCCCAAAAAAATCCCTCACTATCTTTCTTAGAAATATTAATCATCACTATATACAGAAGAGATGTTCTAAGGATCTTGCTTATGCTGAAAAATTGGTTCTTTTTGTATATGTATGTGTGTCCTGTTTAAAATATTTTCTTTCTAAAGACAGTATAAAAGCTGAAGTGTAACATCCTGGTTTTAGTATCAGATGATAATTTTGCTTGAATGTAATATCTAAGCCTTATGTACAAGCCTGCTAAACACAGATTTGAAAACAAATATTTCTATAGAGGACATGTTGTCTTTTACAGCAACAAGGGAATAGAAGAGTCTTAATTTTCTCTGGGTGACATTCAAACCTGTAACCATGGAGCATATTCAGACTTTCAGAGACACAGCCCTGAGTACAAGTCATAGTGAACTTGCACTGCAAAATGCCTGTAGTTCTTTCCATTCTTCCATGTGGGAGAACTAGGACAAAAACTTTTGCCAGTATGTGCACAGCTTCTGGCTTGGAGCCTGCTATGAGCTCCTGCTTGCCCTTATGGAGGCACTTAATCCACGAGCAACTTCACGAATGGTTTCCACCAGCCAGCTGAAGGGGACAGGATTCAGTAAAAATGCAGACAGATTTGATGCCTGATTTGTAGGAAAAAGGGAGGTTGGTGGGGGACATTGCACTGGATCCTAGTTTGAAACCATAAAGCAGCAAAACCCAAACAGAAGAGAAAGAAGGATGAACAGCACATTTCCTCTTTCACATCTGAGTTGAGCTATTTCATTAACTAGGATTGGGACTGATTATTGATGCCAGTATTGCCAGCTGTCAATGACAGTTGTTTGTGAGCTCAACGAATATAGGTATAAGTTATATATATGTAATATATGCATAATTTAGGAAGTCTTGTTCTTTCCAAAATATTGTACCATGATCATTTTAGGTCAGTTATGCTTGTTGTTTTAAATGTCAATATTACTATAACTTCTTTGCTTTTACAAAGAAGCATAGGGTGAGGACTGTGCACTCAAGTGAATGAAGAGAGAGAATTTAAACCCACACTGCTCCTTGCCCATGCAACTGCCAATTAAAGGACCCAATGGGTCTAAAACAAGAACCAAATGTTTGCCTCTGAATCTTCAACTTTTAGAGTCATAATTCTGGTCTCTGTAGAGGCATACATGGAGGTGGATAAAAGTTAAGCAAATCAGTATGTCAGAAGGGAGATGCAATCTACCTATTTCTCATATCTTGGAAGCTAAAAAGGACTTCTTACCTATTCAAAAAAAGGTTCAGGCTTTATTCCTTTGATTCATTCTGAGTATTTTCCATGAACAAACCTATTTTAATTCATAATGCTGCTAGCAAAACTGGAAAACCTTGTCTTGCTTCCACCATTTCATTTTCCTCCTAAGACATTCATTCACAGAAAAGTGGCAGTATGAGTATGAATACTGCCATTAATGCAAAGTCAATATTTCACTGGTGTCTGAAGACAACGCCTACAAAAACAGTATTGTACTTTCTTTTTTATGAGGATTTGTGTGTTCTAGCATCGTGTGTTCATGATTGTTCCAGCCGAAATGTTACCATCATGGTTTTGTTACCCTCATACATTTGTGTGTTCATGGTCCATGCACTAACACAAAGAAGGTTTTCTTGCTTTTATTCTGGCAGCCACAGTATAGGCATGGAAATGTCAACCAGGGTCTAATCTTCTCTATTTATGATTAATTAGATAATACTTATGAATTGTTTTGACACAATAAAGCATTATTTATTCTATTTATTTATTTATTTATTCAATCAAAATAATGACTACATGTCAGTTGTGGAAAATTTGGGTTTTACCATTACCTAAGACACAGAACAAATCAAGAAATATTTTAGTCCAAGTCTGAGACTTTTACACTCAAAGAAAGAGACAAGAGGTTAGTTTAATTGAACTGGAAGTGTCTGAAAGAGAATAAATAGAGGAACTTTCAGTGAGCTATTTGTCCCTTCTCTGATAAAAAATAGCTTCTTCAGAAAATATTGCTTGAAACACATTTACTGTTTCACTTTTTGGATATATAGGATAAATAAATATGCCTTGGGTCTTTCATTTTTGTTATAGCTTTTCTTTATTCTGCTATGGCATTTTTTCTTATTTTTCTTTTACTCTGTACTTATTATTGCTAGTTCCACCAGAGCCAAAGGCAACAGACATTCATACATTAGTTATTACACTTATAAAAAAAAGTCTGCTAAGCATACACATTTTGGCAGATTTCCTTGTGCAGTCAACTCATCATTAGGGGATCATTTATTTCCTATGAATTTTGAATCTGTCCTGGGTGATTCTTTCAGCAAATTTGAGTTCTGGACTGCAGCTGAATAGAATAGAATTATTATGAATCAAATGAAAAAAATTGAAATGTTAAAATATATTGGGTTCTGAAACCTATTGAGAATTACTTAATTTATGAATTTAACACCTAGTTAGATGTTAAATGGTGTAAAAAAAAGATCTCGGTAATAATCTGGTTACATTTAGTTCGTAATTATTGCCACACAGGAGACTGGGCTAAGCAGTGAAGAAATACAATGTCTTATAGATTTCAGAGAGATTTTCTTTTTTTTCTTCCCGACCTCTTTTTCTTGCTAAAGATAATGATATTATTATTCTAACAAATATCGTAAAGTAGTTAAAAAGAACATAAAGAATATGAATATAGAAAGAGGTAAAGAGGACAAGGAGCAAATGTTTAATTCTTTATCCCTTAACTCTGGGGTGTAGCTCAGAAGTGAGATCATCATCTCTGAATCTTGTTCCTTAAAACTGGATCAGTACAATTAGTGAGAAACGCAGCTGTAGGGCAGGTTCTTAAAGACTCAAGTAATTCTTATTTTGGGTAAGGTGATGCAAGGGGGCCTCAATGTATACCTTTTTCGTGGAGTTTATCTTACACATAGAGTGAAATAAGCAAATTTCTAGCCTGTTAACTGATTCTTCAAAACTTGGCAAAAAAGCATTCAGGAAAAGGATTTACTATGCATTTCAGTGGGACAAGGCTGAAGTAATCTGGGAATTTTGGGAAGCAAATCTATTTCTGCTGAGCAGCTATTATAATCTGGTCTTCCAATCTGTTTCAATTGTGTAGAAAGTAGTGTAGGGAGTGGAGAGAATTATCTTGTCCTATTAGTTCCTCAGTTTTTTGAGTTCCCATTACCATCTTTCTGTCTGTTTATGCTTTTTTATTATTATTATTATTATTATTATTATTGATTATTATTTTACTCTGCTGTTCCTTCTAGGAAATAAAATAATAACAACTAGAAGAGTTACAGAGGGAGCCCCACAGTTTTCTACCATTTTTCAAGCAAATAAACAAGAGTTTTATTTTCTTTTTATGCATTATTCTATCATTCTGAAGTAATCTTTCCTAAAAGGTGATTGTAATGGTATTTTTAAGAAATTGCTTTAAAATTATGATTGATTTTTTATGACCAACATAAATCAAACCAATATTATGTGTAGCTGACTTGTTTTCTTTACTTGATTACTTAATTTGAATCCAAATCACAATTTGCTAAAGGAGACATAAGAGATCCAAAGCTGCATTACATGTACATATTGAAATTTGAAGAAAATGCAGGATGGAAAATTAAGCATAAGGAGAGTAGATAAGAATAAAGCCAGTGGAATTTGAATAAAGCCATTTCAAAACTTGGTGACTGCTAGCATATTCTAATTACTGTATCAGGACTTCTGAAGAACAATCAGTAGAAGCAGAATAATCAAATAATTTTGCTGATATTTATGCCCAATGCAAAGACACTGTATAAGTAACTTAGTTGCACTGCATTATTTATTTGTGCTAAATCTTTAAGGGTGGAATATTGAGGCAATAGTGACAATTTTATTGAGTGAAATACCTAACATCTTATATTTATCTTGAGCCACTCTCATTCAAGACCACTTACCAACTCTACATACTGGCATCTTGATCATTCAGACATGTCCAAGGACACCCAGAAGCACAGAAATACTTGGGAGATCTTTCCATAGACTGAAGTTTGAACCAGTTAACTTATGAAATCAAGTTTCACTTCACTGGCTCAGCAATAGAAAGATGGAGACACCATGGAGTGATGAGTATTTCAATAGAAGGGGAAGTTTGGGGTTAACAACAGAATATGAAGTTAGTTCAGGCAGCCTTTCTTAAGCGACATATAACAGGATGAACTTTCAGCTAGGAATGAATTTCTAGTGGGAAAGCTGGTCTACAAAAATACTGAAATTGAGTACAGCTGTACAGCTGTTAGTGTCTTAGTACCTTAATATCTATTTTAATAATAAGTAGGTTAGTTGAATTTAATAAGTAACTTTAGGGTAAGGGATCAGCCAGAGACTAGCTGATCTGGTGATTATTCATTATCATCACATCCACAATATTCCAGGAATTCACTGGCTGTCATCAACTTGAACAGAAAATAGAAGCATAGAAAGCATGTCTCTAGTTTTAAATCTAACCCAAATTTCTCTTTTTTACAGATTTTTACAGTGACTACTTTTGAAAATTGTAGCCATACATTCATATTAATTACAAAGGAAAATCCCCTTAGCTGAGAAACTGAAATAAACCTGGATAAAACAATTTTCAATTCAGTATAGAAAGCAATCTTCTACCTATCAAACATGTCAGTTATCTGTGAGTCTGTAAATAGACAGTGATTCAAGTGTGGCATTGTCCTTCTTTTGTCCAGTGCAGCACTTCCAAAACCTTTTCCTTATGAGCATCATTTATCATTCTGTCTTCTTTAAAGAAGGGCAAATACAAATTAATTTAGAATAAGAAATTTGCTTATTTGTTCAGTTTTTCTGGAAGCTGATAGAACCTTTTGGCTTTATGTGGATCTGTCAATCTATCAACACTCATGAATTTATCCCACAAGTTAATCTTGTGTCTCTTAAATTGTTTGTAGGAAAGCACAACCTGTCAACACTTAGTCATTGACAGTAACAATGAGGTGGCCTGCAGCCATGGAAAATTATTTTCCTCTGTATAACATGCATGAATTACACAAGGTAATTTTTTTTCCAGTCTTTCAATGAAACAATTTGGCCTAAGTCTTCTGTTAGGAAAAATATAACAACGTGTTTCTTTGTATGTTACTGCTATAACTACTAACTTTCTGTGACTCAACAGGTGATTGCCTCATCATATGTGTACATGTAACAAGCAGCTCTGAAGCTTTTTGTGTCCTTTATACTCTCTCTTGCCCAATGGGTCATCTGTTGCATTCAGCTCAGCATGGCCTACAGGTTTAGAGCTACAGAACATGAAGGAAGGCAAGGAGGGAGAATTAATATACAATGTATATAATTAACCATGCTGCTTACTACACTATTTCAGCTTTGATTTGTTATATAATGTTATACAGGACAGAGAAGTTCTAACTTCATTGATCATCTACCTGCAAACTGATGTTGACAACAATGTAGGACTATGGAGAGAACTAGTTAGGTAGAGGCATCAATTGTGATTTATTTTTGGAGATTGTTGTTTCTTTTTTTCCTATGAACAGGATATATCACACTTCAGTATATTGGGATATTTTTAAACCACCTTTTCAGGGATTTCTGTCTGTTAATGTCTTCATTCTGCATCATTTATCTAAAAAATAAATTAAATTTCATGAGTGCTTATCCAATCTGCTTAAAAGGTCGTGATCTTTCTTGCATGCTGTGTAGAGCTAGCCATACCTTTTAAAGGTGTGGATTTCATTGCTGCTTTGTCTTCTGCTTAGCACAGCCATGAAGATCTACTTATGCTATTGCAAAGTCAATTGATCTCTTTCCTTAGTGGAATACTCCTGTAGGAGAACATCAGGACCTAAATGGGCTTTGTCTGTTTCTATGTGTAAAATGCCGCATTAGTTCTAACGCACTATTACATTTCCTCTGCTGTCTTATGAGCATTTTAGAGACTTGTTGTGCACTGCTACAATAGCAGATAATCCACCCAAACTATTTTAAAAATAAAGCTGTTGATTTGTCTAATCTATGAGATCCAGGCAACTACATACTAGCACTACACACATTTTGAGTTGAAGGTTTGCATCCCAACTTCTATCCCACAATTGGTGCTGTTCACAGTACAGGCATTAACCATGGCACCTCTCTAGGTATCTTGGTTTTGAACAGTCATAAACATGAGCTAAATATTCAGTTCCATGAAAACTTTTGAGAATGTGCAGAAACACATCTATCAATAGACCAGCTGAGAACTTTAATGGATTAAATAGACATTCATGGTGCTTACAGCAGAGGGTCCCAGAACCTCATCTGTAAAATTTAAGTTCAGGATTCCTTTTTAGAATCTAACATTTCCTTGCCTAATAAGGGTTCAGTATCATCAATGAAACCAGACATAGTGCAAGAAAGTATTGTGTAAAACCACACAGCACCAACAGTACCTCTCAGTCCACTTTGTACCTATTCCAATGCTGTGTTCTTTAATCAGGCCACCAAACAAAAACTGAGTTACGTCAGAATGATTGGCAGCTGGTAAAGAGGCATGGTCATTACTGGCTGGAACCACCAAATAAATTTTAACATTTGACATTTGGTTTGAAAAAGATGGGCCAGAAGGTTGAGCTGAGTGGTTTTGGTGTACAGAGGTCATAATAATTTAGCAAATCACTTGGGACAAATTGTTTGCATGGTCATTTCCAGTGGGGTCTCCATGACTTTTCTGGATGGGCTAAGACATCAGAAACACAGAGATACGAAGCTGCACCTCTGTATACAAGTATAAGAAAAAGAGATCATATTGCACTGTTCTTTTACCAGTCCGATTGTATTACAATGTATCCTAGCATGATATAATCATAGTTAGTACCTGACAGTTAAACACCCAGATGGGTGCATTAAAAAAATCTGTATTTGTGAACTTGGGCCTCAGTTGTGGGCATAAGCTAAAAAGAATATTCCATAGTTCTGTTGTGACCCGTGATGGTACCTTTGCTATTGTTGCTAACTGCAAAAAATTGTCTATGAGGCATGCACAACATTTGGTTAGAATGGACGGAATTCTCATGAGAGAGTAAAAAATCTGTGTTAAACGTAATTTTGGCTCACAACTTCTGACATTGTAAATGAAAACAAAAGTTGTTTTTATTTTTGACTTCTTATCCCACTGTGAAAAAGTGTTCCTCCTTCCTGGAGGAATGGCCTGGTTGTAGAAATGCTGAACTGCTGACCACATGAAGTCAATAGGGACTGGCAATTCAACACTCTCAAACAAAAATCATAGGGGTGAAATTTTGACCCCTGTGAACATAAGACTTCAAAGAACTTCAATGAAACCAAGATTTCATGCTAAATCTCAGAAAGTAGGTACCCAAGATGAAAACTGCCCAAACTAAGAGGCCCCTTTGGAAAATCTGCTTTTGAATGACATACTAGAATTCACACAAAGAGTCATTGTCAGAGCTGAGATGAACTCATGATTTTCTGGCTCTCACTGATTGAAATTACTTCTTAGAACTGGCTAGAATGGTAATAAAAGCAAATTTTGTACTGCAATCATTTCTGATATTGTGTTAGACTTTATAAAATATGTTCCTTGGGGGTGAAATTAATGAGCTACACATAAAGACTGCTTATTCACACTTTATGCAGCTGGTCTTACGAGAGGATTGGGAAAGATGAAATCCAGCCTCAGTACAGGGCCATGTTGTGATGTGGCCAGACTTCAGGGGTTTGTGGCTTTCATTTAACCTTATAGACTGGAATAATGGCTGCTGAATCTCTGCATGTTCTTCGTAAGGATTCCAAATGACTTGATCTCCTTGATCTGACATTTTGTAGCTCTTTTCCAAGCCTATTCCTAAACGCTTTGCCTCAACTCTGTTCAAAGCAAAGTCAGGGCTTCTTCCACAGCTTTCATGGAAGAAAGTCTAGACAGGAGGAATATAGTTCTTGTTTTTGTAATTCCTTTATCAGCAGCTCCTCTGTAGGATCTTACTGGGCTTGTGTTAAGTTGATGACTTCAGGTAAGTTATGGGCAAGCTACAGAAAATGGCTTAAAAAATATTTCCTCTGGCACCATCTACATTGTATGGATAATAGTGAGCTTTCATATAGTTCTGTACCTCATCATTCACAACCTAGGCTTTAATATATATAAAGCTTATCAGTTAAATGTAAGCTGTGGAGAACAACCAAGTGTCAGGGAAGGGTGGAATACAGACATGGCTGCCTGCCCAGTTTTTGAACTGTGGGTTTTGTGTTGTACTTCCTTCAGACAGACAGTCTAAATTTTTATGAAAGGCAAGGCAAGGCAAGGCAAGGCAAGGCAAGGCAAAGGCAAGGCAAGGCAGGGCAGGGCAAGGCAAGGCAAGGCAAGGAAACACCATTACAATCTTTGTTGAGAAGGAGAGGAAATGAGTCCTTATACCTCCTCTTCTTCCCTGATTATGCCCTTTCCAACATGAAGCCTTCCTGTTGATGAGGGGGTATATTGCACGATAGAACATAGTATCAGTGATTCTCAAACGACTTGTGAGAATTTTATTAATCAATATTTCTTTATTCAGATGCTGCCCTCTTTCTTATGAAAGACATGCACAATTCCTTTTCTTCAGGAGTTTGTGTTCAAAACCTTTTTTTTTTTTTTTTCTAAACATCAGTAGAATTTGTACCGTACAATGACTGGAAATGAACTACAGAGCTTGGCCATAGACTAAAAGAGCAAGATCATATAGTCACTAAGGTACAGTTCCACTGGTAAAAATGCTTTAAATTTTACATTTGTTTTGATAATCCCAAATGGAATGCTCTCATATTCACAAGCCAGACTTTGCTGTGTTTTTAAGTAGTCTTCTCTGATGAAAACTGTCACAGGAATCCCATGCAATAAGATAGTATTTACAGTGTACCTACATGGTATTTTGCAAGCTGATGGGAGTTCAGTCTGCCCCTACTGACAGTTAGGTCAAAGTCATGTAAACAGCGATAGCTCATCTGTAAGCCCAGGGTATATGTTAGTTCAGCTCCAGCATTGCTACCTCACTTCAGTACCATAGTATCTGCAGTAAGGAAACACTCTTCAAAGAGGAAGGTAGATGAAGAAGGATAAATGTATTAATATAGAAGAGGCTGAGCTTGTCAGAAGCAAAATCTATACAGAATATGATGAATAATTGCCTCAGAAAGAAAAAAGTTTTAATGCATTGCTCTTGCAGAGAATTACACCATGCTTTCTTATTATCCTACTTACACACTTAGGTGAGCTCATAAAAATACTAAAGGTAATTATAAGCATCCTCTGTTAAGGTGCTGTTTGGTTCTAAAGAAAGACACCCTGATGAAGACAGTTAGAAATATAGATCTAGAAAAATATTTGTTCCTCTTCACAAATAGATGGTATCTTTCAAAATCCCTGTTGGATTGTCCCACCTACTGTCTTTAACCATAGACTCTCATTGTAGTATATAAACAACAACAACAAAACAAAACAACAACAACAAAAAAAAAACAACTATTTATGATTTCCTTTGTTAACACATTGCAAAATAATCACTTCAAAAAGAAATGTCTAACATATTTAAGAGAAAAGTATTCCTTTTGTTAAATTTTCATCTAGAATGTCCTGTGTTTGATTATTCCTAAAACTTATCATAGAATCATAGAATGGTTTGGGTTGGAAGGGACCTTAAAGACCAT
Organism: Anseranas semipalmata; assembly: GCA_013399115.1. NCBI lineage: Eukaryota > Metazoa > Chordata > Aves > Anseriformes > Anseranatidae > Anseranas > Anseranas semipalmata. The sequence continues at coordinate 134,708 of VXAA01005748.1, read as the reverse complement.
CTAATTCCAACCCCCTTGCCATGGGCAGGGACACCTCCCTTGACCAGCTTGCTCAAAGCCTCATCCAACCTGGCCTTGAACACTTCCAGGGATGGGGCTTCCACAGCTTCTCTGGGCAACCTGTTCCAGTGCCTCACCACCCTCATAGTCCATTGCCTCACCACCCTCATAATCCTCTAACCCCTGCTTTTATATAAGTTTTCACAAAACATTTCAGTTGTTAGAACTATTCTTGCTGTTGGGCTTTTTCATGTGTCCTTACCACTTTATCATGAAGATGAATTTGCCTTTTCTGTTTATTTTGATGTCTTATTTGTAGCAAACAAAAACAGCCTACCCCACCCCCAGGGAGACCTAAGATGGCCTTCTTAAATCAACAAAACAAAATAGACCACCAGCTTGAGTAAAGATGAACTTCCTGAAAGCTTAGAGAGCTGCCTGTGCAGATCTTTTAGACCCTTTCTTATTTTCAACTTTCCTAAAGATCAAGCGAAATAATTTGCCTTCTTTTTTTGACAGTAGTATTTTTATTGGACATTTATTTCATTTTTATTTGGCAGGCATTTTCTTTCACTTTTGTGTACTCTCATATGCCATGCCGTTGGTTTTGGAAGACATATGCCCCGCTGAGGGTTGAGGCTTACAGGTGAAAGGGAAGAAAAATACTTTATCATTCTTTATGGTTTTAGTGTATCTAGATAGTGTTTTTGTTTGTTTTGTTTTGTTTTGTTTTCATAACTGTTTTCTCCTATCAATACTTAATTTAATCAAAAAGGAAATAGTTCATCTTGGGATGAACTGTTGTTGCAGACCTAAGCTCTGGCTAGAATACAGTAAAATTGATGAGCTTGTTTAGATTATTTACTTGTTCAAAATGGTAACTTTCTTCTGTAATTTGAAGATATGGAAGGGAGCAGATTCATTTGATTAGTTCTGAATTATGTTTACTTCCTGGCAATATGAACATAGTAGACTAATTCAAGAAGGTTCCAGGAGAATGCTTACACACTACTTCCCACTGGAAATGAAATAAAGACCCCACTGAGTCTTTAGTGTTATAAGGTAATTTTGCACTTTCCTCTCTGTCTGCAAAACAGACTAAATGATGCCTTTCCAGTTGAAAATATACAATGCTTCACAACTTCTTAAATATTTTCAGGTATTACTAAGTTTTTATGCAAAATCTTAAAAATATTTATCATTAAAAATAAAAGCAATACTAATGCATTGCATTTATTCTAAACCCTAAGAAACCTGAAGTTTCTTAATTGCAAGCTGCAGAACACGGTGGTTTTCAAAACCTAATGATGTATGCAGAGATACTTGTGTAACAGGCAATACTGAAGTTGTAGCAATACTAAGATAAGCTGAAGAAAAAAGCATGTTGGTAATTAAAGGTGAAAAAAGAAAAACTGGAAGAGCATTGCAGAGCAATCCGAACTTTAGGTATATCTACAAGCCAAATTTCCATCTCTTCCCAGTATCCTGTTTTTGTAGCACTACATGGCAAAGACGGACTAGTAGAAAACCAGTTTATGACTTTCCTGTGTAGCTGTGCTCTCAGGTTTCACTACAGTAATAAGAAATGGGGTTGAAATGTTGATTCAAATCCTAGGGGACTTTAGTTAGGTCTATAACTGGACAAACCTTCATTCAAGTTTATAGCAGCTCAGAACTTCATCCTATGCAGGCAAGTGGGCTAGGGATCTGATGCAGCTTTAAAGAAGCCTCTTTGAGTGGCTTTTTTTAGAAACTCTATGAAAGCCACAGGACTGCATATTTTGTTAGTCTCCATACAGTCAAAGTTTGCATGCTTATCAAAATGTGTCCTTCCATATGGTATGGATCCTTAACACCCAATTCAACGTGACCTTTTTGTGTCCCACAAATTTTGAATTAGATATTGAATCTGAGCAGATCTTTAAAAAGAGAGATTGAGATACAAATGTATCACAAGCAGAGAAAAAAGGCTTGAGTTCTCATGATCTCCAAAAATCATATCAAAGGATCTAATTCATGGAAACGCATAAACAGAATATGTTAAAAAGTGCCTGAGATTGGGAACAGAGGACAACTTATCTAATGGTTTTGCAGTTTTGTTTATTTACTGATTATATTTATATATGCTTTTTCTTTTGTATTCTGTAAGTAAAAGGGAAGACTTAAATCTCAAATTGTGGGAATCCAGTACTACTTGCTGACTGTAGGATTCTCTACCTCCTGCAGAGTCAATGGGACTTGACAGAGTATAAGTATGAAAAAGAAAAAGTAGATGTCAGACTGCAAATTCTCCTTGGTTATAAGCATTCCCTGACTAGAAATTTCACAAGTGGGTGTTGATCACAGCTGAGACTAATATAGCACCAACATTAATTCTTCCAAACACCTGAAAATACAATGGGTTATTTGTATTTTTAACATACCAATACACCTTGGTGGCTTTGGACCTGAAAATTCTGTGTTTCTAACATGCTGATTTCCATAATAACCATATATAGTAACATTGACAATCCTTTTCTGCCTATTCATTTTTGTGGGTCCTTATTCATCTGTGTGGCTTGGAAAACTGTCATGTCAGACCTAAGCAGACTCTATAAAATGGATGCAGAAAGTTGTTTATAGGCCTCCCTTAAGAGAGTGAAATCTTGGCTGGTTGCTCTTTATGTAATAATTCTGGCTGTTCTCGGGAAATATCTTTTCGTTGGTGACTATTGCCAGTTTAAATGAGTTCACTGTTAAATAAGATTTTTCTATCAGACATTTGAATTTACGGGGGTTAATCAAATAGATATTTATACTTCATACTGCACAAAACCTTAACAGTCCAGAATCTGCATTTTCCTTTCAAATCATAAAAGTTCTTTACCCATATGGCTGCAAAATTAATCTTCAGATTATGAATTGAATACATCAGTACATACACAGCACTATCTTTTTTTTTTATCCTTTAGCTAAAGAGGCTTTTGTTGCAATGTTCTTTTTCTTTATATAAAGATGAACGAGAGATGACAGGAAATCGATAAAAAACATACGCCATTTAGCATGGTAGGCTATGCTTCATCAGAATAAATGTTGATATCCTGTCTTACAAAAGGCCATACATGATCTTCAAGCATTATGAATTAGAATAGAAATTCAGTACATTTTTAATTAAATAAAATCCGTATGATATTTAAAATATAAATTCCAAGAATGTTGGTGATTTTTCAGGTAAAATTAAATATTTTTCATCACAATCTGTCTTAACAGGATAAGCGATTTTTCTTTGCCTTTTATGTTTCTTCTCTTCAAATGCTTACAGAAGGTAATCATATACCCATAATTGTTATTTATCTAGGATAATCACATACCCATAGTAATTTATTTTTCTAACTGTTTGGGGTAGCTTAAACAGAACAAAGCATGCAGGATACAATCTAACAAGAGTATATAGAAAGAGTCTATAAACCATCAGAATATATAACTAGGAGATAAAAATACCTCTTGCCAACATTCAGGATTCCAATGCATTACAGAGTCATGTAAAAAAGTTATCTTTCTGATTTACTGCATATATGTCCTTTATATTGAGTGTAATAAAAGATTCTCCTTTAGTCATTAATGTCATACAGCCTAATCCAGATCATATACTGTTCTGGATCTGTTGCGGAAAGGTCTACAGAAGATAAAAATGTTTCATGCAAATGTCAAGGTGGCTGTGTCACTGATGGCTTGCCCAGTAAGTAGTAGGATAAAACAGGGTAATTGTTGTTATCGTTCTCTGAGTACAGTTGTTCTTACTAATGTCCAGAAATAAATCCTGCCACTTTTCAACAAAATAAAAACTGATTAATAATAGAGAGATGGAAAACTAACTCTTCTGAGTTTCGCTGGGCTAGGGCATTAGTATAAACAGGTGTAGCTTCATTTAATAGAGTCAACTTTGGTAATTTGAGAGTTTCATAGAATCATAGAATCATTGAATATCCTGAGTTAGAAAGGACCTGCAAGGATCATTGCGTCCAACTCCTGGCTCCTAAAAATTAAACCATATGTCTGAGAGCATTGTCCAAACGCTTCTTGAACTCCAGCAGGCTTGGTGCTGTGACCACTTCCTTGGGGAGCCTGTTCCAGTGCCCAACCTCCCTCTCTGTGAAGAACCTTTTCTTAATATCTAACCTGAACCTCCCCTGTCACAGCTCCATGCCATTCCCTCAGGTCCTATCGCTGTCACTGCAGAAAAGAGATCTGCACCTGCCCCTCCACTCCCCCTCATGAGGAAGCTGTAGGCCACCATGAGGCCTCCCCTCAGTCTCCTCTTCTCTAGGCTGAACAAACCAAGTGTCCTCAGCCTTCCTTATAAATCTTGCCCTCGAGACCCTTTACCATCTTCATAGCCCTCCTTTGGACACTCTGTAATAGTTCTATATCCTTCCTTTATTGTGGTGCCCAAAACTGCACACCATATTTGAGGTGAGGCCACACCAGTGCAGAGCAGAGTGGGACCATCACTTCCCTCCACTGGCTAGCAGTGCTGTTCTTGATGCACCCCAGGATATGCTTGGCCCTTTTGGCTGCCAAGGCACACTGTGAACTCAACTTGCCATCAACCAAAACCCCCAGATCCCTTTCTGCGGGGCTGTTCTGCAGCCTCTCATCCCCCAGTCTGTACATATATCCAGGGTTGCTCTGTCCCAGGTGCAGCATCCAGCACTTGCTCTTTCATAAGACTGGTGATTGCCCAGCCCTCTAATTTGTCAAGAACTCTCTGCAAGGACTCTCTACCCTCAAGGGAGTCAACAGCTCCTCTCAGTTTAGTGTCATCTGCAGACTTAGTATGCATTTGAGTCCTTCATCCAGATCATTTATAAATACACTGGAGAGAACTGGCCCTAAAATGGAACCCTGGGGAACAACTCTACTGATTGGTCACCAGCCTGGTGTAACCCCCATTTACTTTAAACCTTTGAGTCCAACCCATCAGCCAATAGTTTACCCATCTTATTATGTACTTGTCTCACTGTATGCTGGACATTTTGTTCAGAAGGATACTGTGAGAAACGGTATCAAAAGCTTTGCTGAAATCCAAAAGGATTACATCTACTGGCTTCCCTTGGTCAACTCGATGGGCAACTTTGTCATAACAGAAAATTAGGTTAGTTAAACAGGACTTTCCTCTCATGAGCCTATGTTGGCTATGACCAATGACTGCAATGTCTTTCAAGTGTTTTTCATTAACTCCCAAAATAATCTTCTCCATAATTTCACCAGGCACTGATTGAGACTGACAGGCTTGTAATTACCAGGGTCTTCTTTCTTGCTCTTCTTGAAAACTGGGACAATATTTGCCCCATATAAACAAATTTGCAAGATAGAAACACAAGTTAGTTGGAATACTGAAAGCTTTTTAGAAATTTCTAAAAGGTGGCATTTGGGATTACATCCAATTTTTGAACTTGATTTATAAGTATGTTAACTAGAAAAGGTTATTTGGAGACATAGAGTAGGGAGGGATGATAGTTATTCTTTCACTGAAGGTCAGCTCTGGGCAAGTATGTTTCTTACTCCTCTAAATAATCTTTAAGTGAGAATTAGGTAGGGCTTGGAATGAAAGTGACAAGTATCAAATTTCAGATGGCTCACAAGAATTTATTTCTGAGATAACAGTCACAAAATAAAATCAAGTGTTTGTGCTCACTTGCAGAAATGCAATCCTGGAAGAAGTCAGCCCTATTTCCAGAAATGAAATTCCAGTTAGAGAAGATCGACATTAATCTTGGGCTAGTCTGCTAAATTTACCTGAATTTTGTTCTTCTGGGGTAATTGTGACTGATCAGACAAATGCATACAAGAGTTGTAGGAATAATACAAGTGTTGTGTGGAACAAGTTCTTGATATGCCCTTTCATATTAGATGTGTATTTCATTTAAGATGAGCTCTCTTGCTCGCTGTGGAACTTGGAACAAAACAGCCAGTAAAAATACTTCTGAGGGAATGGGGACATCAGAAGAAGAGGGTCAGGAAAATAGCATTAGGAGACTTGGAATAGCGAAGGTCAGATATTATGTTTATTTTGCAGAAATGTTCATTCTATTGTCTCAATTTCAATTTAGCATGGGCAATTCTTCCAGTCTCTGCCTCTTCAAATAAAGAAGAATAACTAGACAACCAGTGGCACAAAAAGCATTTCCTACCTCTTGTTTTTCACAGTTGATATGTGTTAGAAAATTCTTGCATCTGCCCCAGGTTTAGATGTACTTCAGAAATTTCTTCCTTCATGAATAACTATGTATGTACTCGAAACCCCTGTCTCCAGCTACGGTCATTATTATACGTGTCAGAGAAAGGTGAAAAACCTCTGATTAAATGGTTCTCAAGCATTTTGTAGCATTTGAAGTGTAAAAAAAAAAAAAAAAACAAAAGTGTACTTCAGGAGTTCTACACTGATACTGCTTTCTCATCACTTCCTAGGGACTCGTATTCTGCAAAGCTTACTAACTTTTATTACCTACCTGACAGTTTGGGAACTACTTTTCTAGGTAAGAATCATGTACCATTAAGTATTAGAAGCTCCTCCCTGAAGTTGTATATTGGTGACTACTTTACATACATACATATGTATGAGGGTGGTATTTTTTAAATATAAAACATTTTACACACCCTTCTCTGAAACTGGATCATACCTGGCAGAAACTGATAGACTGTCTAACTCATTATTATTTCTGTTGGATTTAGAAACAAGGGTGAGAAGCAATGTGCAAACAAAAATTAGAAGTTCATGATTTAAATGACAGGCATATGTATATTCTTAATAAGACAACAACAACAAAAAGATGTTGCTTAACACACAACATCACCCAACATTCAGGAAGATTTGTCTCACAACTCCTTTACATGTTTCTTCTACATCTCTCTAAGTTAATGTTGTCATCACTGAGTTCCTTTGGAGAGTTAGATACTATGCCAAAAATACATTTTAAATGTCTTTTTTGTTTGTTTTTTAATTTCCCAGGTTTGTTCTTTCTCCCTTAATTTAAAGAAAATTCAGATAAGAAGAACAGTTTTTTTGTTGTTGTTTTTTGTTTGTTTGTTTTCACACTGTCACCAAGACAATGTCGAGTAAAAATCCTGAGACGAACTTCAGTGATATCTCATGATGGTTGGAGAAGCAGCCCAGATACACAATCTGAGTCATCTTGGAGAAAAAGTTCTTGACTGGAGTAAAGCTGATAAAAATTTCCTCTCGCTTTCTGATTCCTTTCTCTCTCTCTCTCTCTCTCTCTCTCTCAAAGAGATCAAAATTTCATTTTTATCTTTTTTACATTAACAATGATAAAGGCTATAATTTGATGCATAAAATGAACAACCCTTTACTTCTTTCTAAGTTTGAAGCTTGTACTGTATGATGACATAGTGAGGTCTATAATTTATGTATTATGTGGAGAAAAACTACAATAATTTGGGTTTTGCTGTCTTTCAGTTAATCAGGTCCCATTTTCATCAGATATAGGAAAAGGGAAAAAAAATAGTTCATTTGTTTACATACTGTTGCCTATTTTACTTGTCTTATTTAGCTGCTCAGTGAACCCAGCCTGATTATTCTTAATTTTTTTTTTTTTTGGCTTGTTTTAATACCAGTATTTTCCAGTGCTTATTTTTTATGACAATGTATCTTTGACCTCTTTCTCATTAATGTGATGCAGCTCCTGCTTCTCAGTCCTGATCCTCTTCACCGAAAGCTCAAAAATAAGTGACCAGAAGTCATGCCTCAAGTTTTTGTGTTGTTATTAGACCACATTCCCTTCCTCATTTAAATCTGTCAAGACTTCAGGTAATAGACTCATGACCTGTACATAAAAGAATATTCACACCAATATTAAAGTCCTGAAATCAAATGTGAACTGTCGAAGAGGCAATTGGATCATCAGTATTTTCATTCTCAAGTAGAAAATTTCTTATATTATTTGGCAACTAAGAGTGAAACAAATGCGTACTGTGAAGTATATTTTATCAAAAAAACTTATCAAAACTTAATTCAGTTTCAGGGAAGAAAAGAAATAATTTAATTGAGAGGCTACAAAACAACTGCTCAAAGATCTTTCTGTAATATTTGCAACTACAGAGAAAACATGAAAGAATAGGTTATCCTTGGAGCACAACCCCAGAGAAATAAGTAATTGTTTGTTCACATGCATTAATAAGGTTCAAAGAGACATTGATTCATTAAATGATGTGTCATTAGTAGTGGAGGCAAAGGCTAAACAAGCTTACATGTAAAGAGTATTACTCTAAAAGATGACACTGTAGCTCTTGTTATCACTAGCACTTGTAAATCAATTTAAATTGAATTACTGAAAGTATTTAAAATATCTGATTTCATACATTATTTCTAACTTCAATGCACCAGATGTATAGTTATTATAAGTCATCATGGTTCTGTTCTTTCCAAGAGAACTCTGTTGATTTACCCCACTGTTGATTTTGCTCATTAACTGCAGTTATCCTCCATTCATTATTATAATAATAATAACACACCCCTATTATGAAACTTTCTAAAGACAAATATTTAGAGGGTCATTGATACCATAATGTCTATTGAAATACATGTTGTCTAGATTAAAAAAAAAAAAAAAAAAACTTT
>VXAA01005748.1:37233-111436 GCA_013399115.1 Anseranas semipalmata | reverse complement strand
TTTTTTTTTCTTTCCTTTTCCCACTCTATTAAAACAAACCAAAATCAGTATATAAATATATACTCTTATGCATTTAAATTTTTGATAAGGTCTAGCTTTCCTTCTTGCTGGTCCTTAATAGCTACTAATACCCTTATGTGACTATTTCCAAAAGACATGCCGTCAATTTGCTGAAGTGAACTTTCTCAGATTTTTATGATTGTCTTCCAAGGCCTAAGCAATTAATATTTTTAAATATTATGAAGTTTGAGATAATATGTTTTTACTGTTCATTAACGTATGGGTTTATGCTTGCAAGTATATATGATCTGTTTCTACAAATTATATTTTCTTTATTCTTTTGTTTTTCATCTTCTTAACAAAGATGAAGCTAGGTTGGATGATCAAAACATACTGTCCATCATTCAGCAAAAACCAAACCAGACTAACAAATCCCAGCCCAGCTTTGATTTAAATGTTTAGTTTGACTGAAAGTTCTATCAATAGCAGAAATATTATGAAGTGAACCAAATTATACATGCAAAATGGACAGGTTGCATGCTTGAGCACTTAGTAGTAGAACAGAGCTTTTCTGCTCCAGCTACCAGCTTATATCCATCCCAGAGCTATAGCAAGCATAGTTAAAGTCTAGTGGATGTTTTGTAACTTGTCATTACGGACATGATTTATACACAAATGAACATACAGACAGACAGAAAGGAAAAAACAACAAGAACAACAACAACAACAAACAATAAACCAAATAAAGCAGCAGTACAGAATACTATACATGCATTGAAATATAAAAATGTGTTCTGGGTTGTGGGGAAGCTGTTCATTGAAGCTTATACATTCACTGTCTGTTACTCTTTGGCAATCCCAATCAAGTCCCATGGACTGGATAATCAAATGTTACAAAATTAAGGTTTTAACCTAAATTTTGTCAGAAGTGTTTGTAAAACTTTAAACAGCTCCTAAGTTTCCCTGTTTATGCAAGGAATTAATGTTCTGCCTATAGCTGTTGCAAATAGTTTCATGAGAAAAAGGAAGATTTGTTTTCAGTCGACGTGTTTAAAATAAACATGTTGGAATTTTCACTGGCTTTTCAAATTCAATCTTTTATCACAGACATAGTAAAATGATTATATGAATGCTTTATTTAATAACTGTTTTAGAGAAATTTGTGAATTAAAATCAAGTGAAAATCTAAAGCAGAAATTAACCTGGAGAAAAGGAATGTGAAAAAAAATATTCTAAAGAAGTAATCTCAGTAAAAAAAAAAAAAAAGGTTATTTGTCAAGTAGAATTTTCATGCTTTTATTAACTTCTGAAGCAATAGAATCTTATTCATCATCTGATCTTTGCTACTGTGATTTCAGTACTTGTAATATTAAGTACCCTACGCATTTTGCAAACTGGAAAAAAATCTGACTCCTGTCAAATAGGACTGATTGAAGTGCTTGGCTTTCTTCACATGATTGGTTATGTCAAGTGCACATGCGGTGGTATACTGGTAGAATCCATTTTGAATAGTTGTGTTTTGCCAGCTCTCTACAATCCAAGCAGAATAAATATACATCCATTTTTTGGTTCAGGATATAATGCTGGCACTTTTTATCAAGTCCAGGAACGTGAGGTTAGCTCTCTGTGGAAACCACAATCACACTGCAGATTGTGCTAGGAAATATGTCCTGGCTGATACTAATAAAATTATTTTCACCCACAGATGCAGGCATTGTTATTGCAAATAAAAGAGGATAAGAAGTGTCAAAGGCTATACTGCAACCCCATTTTTATGTAGGGCTAGCTTATTTCATTTTGTTCAGCTCTGGTCAGGTTTAACAAATTTTGGGGAAATGCTTCAGATAGATTCCATTTTCAGAATCTGCTATTTAAAATTAATAAGGTTGCCCAATGCCACTGCATTCTCACGGATATAGATGTACCTTTTCTGATATTTCATCTGTGATGATGACAGCTTCCTCCAAAAAAGAGAACCTAAATAAGGGTGAATCTATATATCTTTCTGTAAGAGATTCTCCCACAATGTCTGTAACAATACAAGAAAATTCTCCTGCTTTCACAATTGACATCAAACTTAACATATTTGCAATATCTTTGCTTAGAATACAATGTAATTGCATCTTTCATTTCATGCTGAGAACATGAAATGACATACAGAGATCTGGGAATTATGCTATAGCGTGTGTAAGTCCTCTGCAGCGACAAACTCCACACTTCGTTTGGTCATTATAGGCACATTGGATGCTCTTAAGAATACCAGTTAGCACCAAGGTTACTGGGACCTGCTAAAATTTATCTTCTGTCATGACTGGCTCTTCGTTTCTTTCACAGATTATCTGCTGTATGATAAGTCTTCACATAAAAGATTGAGAATAATAGATGTCTTCTTCCTTGGCAAGGCCAAAATTTCAAAGCAGTGTAAATGAGGTTTATAGAAGAGCTGTCACAGAAGTACAAGCAATGTGTCCAAATGTAAAAGGTGTTCCAATCCAGGAAAATAATTGAAGTATCCTCTTGAAATCCCAACTGCAGATAAAAGGATGTAAGAGCAATCCCAGCTTTCAGTCTTTGGATGTTAAATTTGAAATTAGTAAGCATAAATAGTAAAATACACAACTAATGTTTACTCCAGTGCGAGCATCTTCTCTCTCAAAGCATTTACAAAATTTATATCATACCATTAAATATCAAGGGAACTTTTGTTTGTCTGCTTGCTTGTTTACACTAAAAGAATAAAAAATAAAAAAGGAGGAAAACAAGCAATAGCAAAGACTACACATCTGAGAATGTTTTAGAAATAGGTCAATGTTCAAACGAAAATCTGGTAAATCTGGTATTATATCATTTTATACATTTGACAAAAATGTGATCTGATTTAATATCTTTTAGTCATAAAATACTACAATTCCTTTTAAATAGATGTGGGAAGGTCCTGTTAAAATTGTTCTTTATATTTGTAAGTTTGTTTTTTCTTTTTTTTTTTGTTTGTTTGGCTTTTGTCATCTGAAAAGCTGATTCAAATTTTCAGATATTCAAATTCAGTCTATGTCCACCTGGCTAACTACTTCTATTCATCTATTTACTTTTATTTTGAGGGATGCCTAATGTTTGGCTGTCTTTTGGGTTTATATTTTGAAAGCTCTGAGTAGATGACAGTAAAAACAGTCTTGTGACAGAGCATCATAGTAGGAGTCAAGAGATTTTGGTTTCACTCTTCAGTTGCCATTTTTTTGCCTCAGTTCTACATCTTTAATAAAAAAACAGTGTTTTCTTTTTCTTTTATCTTGTCATCTGCTTTTTTTTTTTTTTTTTTTTACTTATAGGGGAAGCTGTTACTAGAAAATCGGTATCTTACTACATGTCTCTACAATGGTTTTCACTTTTGGCTGGTAGCCCAGCATAGGCCCTGAAGATACAGATACACTTCAATGAGTGGCTAATGATGGGCTGTAACAGGAAAGTCTGATATTTATGATGACTGAAGTCAGAGAAGAACATTCTTCTCAAAATAATTAATTCTGAACCACATGTGGAATCAGTTGGTGAGCTCAGTCAAGCATTCAGTGGACATTTTCATCCTCTCCTTTCACTGATGAGACTGTGAGAAGACTAATATAGATATCAGAATATCTTTTCAGCTCAGAGAATGCTCAGGCATGTTGGTAAGGAACACAGCAAGGAAAGCCAGCCAGAGGCTGTATCTCTTCCACACTGTGGGGATTTACATCACCAGCACTGTCAGGTAGCTCCTCTCTCTGGAAATAAATTTACTTAACTTATAGGTATATACAGTTAAAAGAATGTAAAATAAATTACACCTGGCTTAGGAAATTGTCATCCAAGTTTCAGCTTTAGATAATATATATCAGCTCTGTCCATCTCCACTATTGAGGCCTCTGCTGACAGACCTTTTACAATATTTCTGATAAATATTTCTGATAAAGACATAATACTGTAAAGACGTGTGAATATTCTAATTATATCTGTGAAAGAGATTTTGTCAGCACTTCCATGACTGGAGTTTTGTTCTTAAGCATTAATGCAACAGGACTGGACATGAGGAATCAGGCAGTAACAAAAGTACTTTTTCCTCCTTTAGCACTGGTTAGTACAGGGGGCACATTGCTAGCTGTGTAAATTAGCAGTCTGAAACACTTTCATGGCTATTGAGATGACTCCTGATATGTTCCTTACATGACTATGAAGTGGAAATATGATTCTGGAAATACAATTTGAGACATTGTGGTCTCAAAAGCTGTCTACTTTTGAGTTCAGAAGCATGAAGGGAGACAGCAGTAACTGCTCTCCTCTTCTTCCTCTTCCTCCCTTCTCTCCCTGCCCTTTGTATGGCAAAACAGTTATGTATGGGAACGAGGGGAAGGACAGAAGGGAGACAAATTTTTGGCTGTGTTCCGTTAGTGTGCTTGAGTTGTCACCAGGAGCCTGCAGAGGAGAAATAAACTCTGCCCTTTTCACAGCTACAGTAAATCTGTAGTCCTTAGGAAACTTTTGGCATTGCCCCCCACACATGGCTGAGCCAAAAATTTCAACCTCCCCTTAAAGAGCTAATCAACGAAGACATATTTTTTAAAAATTACTGAAAACAAAGCAACTGTCCCTACCAGGAATTCTATGTTCTCTGATTCACTGAAAAGCAAATACATTACCATCTATGTATAACAAACTTTTATGTCTGTCAACCAGCTGTTCTCAAAAGACAGCAGGGAAATTTAACACTGCTCAGTTTGGAGAAGCATAAGATTCTGTTCTTTGCCCCCACCCAAGGTCCTTTCCCATTATAAAACTGGTGTAGTTTCTGGTACAGTTAAAAATTTTGGAAATAGAAAGTTCTGAAAATCCAGGGAAGTGAGAGGTCACTTGGTGATAATGTAAACAATGTAACTACCAACATTTCATTTGCTGAAGTATTTAAAAATTTCAGTCGTTTGCAGTAACTATATGTATTACATGTACAGCTTAATTGAAGATTAGCACCTATATAGGATAAAATATGGGAGATTTTGGAGCATACAGATGTATTTGACAGCATCTTTAATGTAACAGGAAGAGTTACATTAAGAACTGAAGCACCATCATTCCCTAAGGCAGGCTGCTGTGCTCAAATGCTAGAAACTGTTTAGCACAGATACATATCCCAAGCATCAGCAAGAAAAAAATCAGACAACCCTCTGTTTTTTACTGTGTATTTTGTAATATCACATAAGATACTCTGCAGAGTTTAGATGATACTTTTCTTCAGTAGATTTCAAAGCAGTACACAAAAAAGGAGGCAGCATCATTTTCTTCTTTTTCAGATGGAAAAGTGGAGAAATGAAATGTCAAATACCTTGCTGAATGTGAAGAGTCAAGATTTCACCACAACAGTTTATGCATATAATAATCAGAAAACATATATGTGCAATTTCAGACATAGTGAGACCCAACCTCCATCTCCTTTCTGGATTTAAAACAGAGGTGAACATTTTGTGAAGTTCTTTGGTAAACAGTTTATACTTTCTACTTACCCTCAGATTTCTGCTCTCATCTGAATCATGTTTAAAAGGAAAAACAAAACATAGAAATGAAACAAGGAAAACTGCAAGACAATTTCTGTGGTATTTGATATCAAGCTGAAAACACGAAGTAGGATAAAAATTTATGAGAAACCTGGAAGATGAAGGCTGAATAATTTTGACTGAGGGCCCGAATGCTTAAGAGGGGGTTCCCCTCTTATCAGCATAATTTTCTTGTTATCATATCATTGGACAGGATCACACATTTCATTTTGCTTCATTAGGGATTTCTGAAATATGATGGGTATGCTAAATGCTTGTAGAAAGTGGGTTGAAATTGTTTAAAAGCTTGAAAAATTCTGTACACAAAATTTTCAGGGTTATTTTTTATGGCTGATTTTGATCAGCTTGGCCAACAGAATCAGTGAGTGGAAAAGGATGCCAGGGACAGTGGATGTGCTGCTACACAGTTTGTTGCTCAAGGTAAGTGTATTTTGAAATATGCTCTTTGAAGCTTAAAGAAGGAAGAAAGTAAAAAGGCTGAAAACATATGAACATCCTTTGGTCTCATGCATTCTTTTTCTGTTATCATTGAAAGTTTGCTCAAAGGAATACTAAATGTGGAAAAAGATATACTTCTAGAAAAAATGGATTTTTGAAGTTTCCAAGATTAAATCTTCGTGATTTAGCCATGGTAATAGTAATCTTTTTTCTCCTTGAATGATTAGGAATTGATAATTAGGTAGTTCTTTTTTTTTTTTCCCCACTTTTTCCTTTTTCTCCTTTTTTTTTTTTTTAGTTTTATCTTTTCGTTCTGTATGCTGTTTTTTTTTTTTAATAAAAAGATCTGCCTTGTTTCTCTAAAGAAATTTCTTCATGAAGATGCTTCTAAAGATTTCTCCCTGTAACCAGATGTAAACAAACAATTTATATGGTATTAAAACAAAACCTTCTCAATGTGTAGTAAGAGAGAATAAAATCGATTTAATTCTAAGCTAATATAATCTATAATCATTTCACAGTTGACTCCATTGAATGTCAACCATTTGTTTCTTGCTCTTATGAATTTTCTCTTAGATTTTGTAGATTTCTCTACATCAGATCAGGGAGTTACTTTTACTGTCGAACATCATAGGAACATAGCTGGAGACTGGTTAGATGATGGGTATTGATTAAGTTTCTAATGTATGATTGGATGACAATGTGGCTCAAGTCCAACTGATACTGGAAGCCAACAGAAATACAGCAAAAGTTGCAGCATACAGCAGGGTTGTGCTGCATTTTCCAAAAAAAAATTCCTAATTTGAGATTGAATGGATCATTTTCTTGGTAGCCCAGCAAGTGAAAATATGAAGTATCCAGTAGGGTAACAGTGAATGCATAGATAATTTGATCCACATCCTCACATGTGAGGAAATCCAGAAGTTTCCAAATAGCGAATTATTATATGAAGACTACTGATAACCATGCTTTTACTTTTGTTTTGACTTTGAAATATTTCCTACTCTATTAAAGAAATTCCCGTTTTATTTTTTTTTACCTCTTAAATCTTCCCAATGAATAAAGTCAAATTCCATGGTAGAAAAGAGTTGAAATGATTATGGAGTTTAAGTGATTATAGATTTGTTCTTTGATAAGCTAAGTAGAGACTGGTGTTATGTTTAATGTGTTGTAAAAAAAAAGAACTTTCCTCAAAGTCAGTGGTAATGTCCAGTTTTTAGGATCTTCTTCTTATAAACTCTTGTGAAGAAGTTCTACCTGGTAATTCTGGGGGAAGTAAGAGATTTCTTTTAATAAAATCTCAATAAGATTAAGAGTTGAACTCAAAATAGGTTTTATATCACTGACATTCCAGTATTCCTTTTAAATCCTTACCTCACCAGAACAAGAAGATTAAAATGAACCAATTTATTACAAACAGCAACATTTGTACAGTATAAAATCTTGAAACTTGATGGAAATCTATGTGAGAGTGAAGAAATATATGTGAATGTACACCTGCATCTTTCATTTGTTTTTCTCACAGTCAATAATTCTCTTTCTAAATAAAACCAGAAAGTGGTGACATGGTTTTGGTAACTAATCACAAATACAAACTGAAAAACACCCAAGCCATTGGCTAAAATTTTTTTTATTTAGAAATTGTTCTGATTAACTGTTTATTCAGAGCAATAAGGATAAGTTTCTAAACAAATCACCAATTCTTTTGCAATAAGTTGTGTTCCCACAGCACAGAGCACAGTCTTACCAGATCTACTATTCTCCTATATTTATATACCAACAGGAGAGGAATCCAAGAGTTCAGGTGCTGTCATCCCTAAGAACTAACTATTGATCAGATATACTTCCTCTGCAAACCATGTAATACCACATAAAGGTCACCACGGACAGCACAAATTGCTTTTATTGAACAGTATAGTGAAGAGGCATTTAAGACAAAAAAGCACATTTATGTTATTTTGGCAGGCAGTTGATTGTTTGTGACTGTATAGTTCATGGTTCTGAAGTCTGAAATTGTAACACTCCAGCTTGCCTGAATACCTAAGTCCATTTACTTTGGGAGTTCAGTATCTCCCAATGAATCAGGCTGAACATTCTGTTTACATGGAACAATAAAGGATCAAAAGACTAATAAAATGCATCAGCAACGTTTTCTGAACACCCACACAGGTGAAGGGAGTCATTCTTTAGAAGACAAACATGCATTTGACTATATCAGATACTTATTTCATATTTTTATTTGGTTGTTAATAGCTGGTATCCTCTGCTACAAAACAAGTGATTTAACCAAAGCAGTATTTATAGTCATACATGAGTGTACCATAGAAAACAAAACCCAAAATAAATAAACAGAAAAATCCCCAGCCATACTGGATTTATTAGGAAAATGAAGCGTTTTGATCCTTCTAAAGCTAATTTGAAATTCATTTAATTTCTTCTTTTGGTAGAAAAGATATTCAACAAAACTGAAGTTGTTTCCATAGAATATTCAAATTGTACATAAGAGATACAATCTATTGAAAAATTCCCGGCAGCATTCACCAAATCTGAAAAAGAATAAATGTTTTGTAAGAGTGCTTACACTCTTGCTTAATGCCACTTTCCACCTTTGTTATTGAGACTGTTCCACCAGTCTGAAGCAGTTACTAATAAGCCTCTGAGCCTTACTGTACAAGGGAAGTCAGGTCCATGCTCTTCTTAGCCCAACTTCATTACTTTGGTAACTGAGAAAGAATAAATCATCCAAGGAGATTCCTGGGGGACAACTCTCTGTTTGAAGATCATCATGTATGCATTCACACTGAAGACAGGATTCAAATGTACATGATCTTCACAAACTGATTAAAAAAAAAAAAAAAAGAGCACAATTCTGTAAAGAGATATGGATATGTAAGAGATATGGATATGTAAAGAGATATGGAAGGTTTTGCATCTAATTGGAGTAATTAGCTGAAGAAATATAGGATAGGGAACAAACAGCTTTGCAAGAATGTTGCCAGACAATTAGAGAGATTATGCAGGAAAGCAGTCAGATTGGTCAGAAATAAAGAAATTAGGATATATGGAAAAAGGTTAAGAGTTTGATTTATGTAAAGGCAACAAAGAAAGTGAAGGATTATTTTGTAATAATCCTCAGACTAAGGCTGCATACTGTGAAGAAGAAACAAATAATGTTTTCTGTCTATCTTAAGAATGGAACAAAAAGCTTTAGTTGTAACAGTAAAAACAACACCAAGCTGCGTGGCGTGGTTGACACGCTGGAGGTAAGGGATGCCATTCAGAGGGACCTTGACAGGTTCAAGATGTGGGCCCATGTGAACCTCATGAAGTTCAACAAAGCCAAGTGCAAGGTTCTGCATCTGGGCTGGGCAGTCCCAAGCACAAATACAGGCTGGGCAGGAAATGGACTGAGAGCAGACCTGAGGAGAAGGACCTGGGGGTCTTGTTTGACGAGAAGCTCAATGTGAGCCAGCAATGTGCACTTGCAGCCCAGAAGGCAACTGTATCCTGGGCTGCATCAAAAGAAGTGTGGCCAGCAGGTCGAGGGAGGTGATTCTCCCCCTCTGCTCTGCTCTTGTGAGACCCCACCTGGAGTACTGCATTCAGCTCTGGGGCCGCCAGCATAAGAAGGACATGGACCACCTGTTGGAGCGAGTCCAGAGGAGGGCCACAAGGACTATCAGAGGACTGGAGCACCTCTCCCGTGAGGAGAGGCTGAGGGAGTTGGGGTTGTTCAGCCTGGAGAAGAGAAGCCACCCTGCTTTGGAAATTGTTAAGAATAGGATAGTACACTATCAGGAGTCACCAGTGGTACCACTGATGCTTTCTTGGCCAGGACAGTTGACTTTTTAAGTTCTTTATGCTTCTGTGCTTTCCTCTTCTGTAGTTTTCTCATGGCTCCATTCTGTTTTTCATACCATTTCAAATGCGTGTTTAAGTGCTGTCTAATCCCAATATACATTGCTACAGAATATTATTTGAGACAGTAGTTAAAGTTTTTTCAACATTAGAAAGTTGAGATATCCCCGAATTCATGTGCAGCAATGGCAGTTATAACTAAAATGGCAGTTATAACTAAAATGGCAGGGGTTATCAATTTTAAACTTTCTAAAGCCAAGTGAATGAAACCTGGGATCTAAAAGATATTTCCCTAAAAATATCAGATGGCATACTTATGTTCATTATGGGGGTCTATCCCTTTCTCAGAAGCATCTGACATTAGTTGCTGGTGGTAAGAAGATAGTATATAAAATGGTATCAGGGTTCTGTCCTTGTGTCATACTTCCTGTGCTGCTAAATGATGCGCAAATAGACTTTTCCAACAAAGCTGGAAGGTGAAAATATTTGTCCTTCAGTGCGGAAAAGGTCATGTTTTTTCAAGTTGTGAAAGAATAACACAGAATGCTTGAAGAATATAGAATTCCCTGTGTCATATTCAGCATTTAGGCAGCCTTGAGACCATGAAAAAGCTAATGTACTCTGCAAGTAAGAGCCTGTCTAGGCAGCAAACCAAGATAGAATAGATCTATTGTCTGTGACGGCTGCAGTGGCATACCCCAAGAATAGTGGAATATGTGGAAATCCCCACTGACAAAGAAAGTGCAGCAAAACACAGACCCTTGAAAGTAACAGAGGGAGCTGCAGATAGATGAAAAAGTCTGAGTGGCTGGTTCAGGAATGGCTGGGCACTGGAACAGGCTCCTCAGTGAAGTGGTCACGGCAGCAAGCCTGTTGGAGTTCAAGAACCAATTGGACACATGGTTTGATTTTTGGGTGGTCATGTGTGGAGCCAGGAGCCGGACCCACCCTTGTGGGTCCCTTCCAACTCAGGATATTCTGTGATTCTATGATTCTAAAAGAACAGTCCCATCTCACTCGGCTGGAAATCAACTGACAAACCTAAGTAATACTGTCATTCAGAAACAAAAGTAGCAAGCAAAGCTTGGTTTTTGATCTCTGCTTTGCTGTCTAGCATATCCAGATATGAACTGTGGAAATATATGAAGACGGACATTATATTTTAACAACTAATTGAAATGGTCTACCGTCCAAGTAGACCTTCAGCTCAAATACAAACTGATCTGGTTGTTGTTGCTGTTGTTTCTAAAAATGTTGCATCTTTAGATGGTGAAGTTAAATGAGGAGTTTAATTCCATATCTACCCTCAGTCATAACTTTCCAAAGGTTAGCAGCATGGAGTATTTCAAAGGAATTTGTTTCATTCATGCTGCAGTAATCAAACATCACAGATGGAAACTACTTTCAATTACAGTAGAATGTTCTGTTTTCATTCACATTGTTGAAGAAGTTGTATTTTGGGTAAATGTTCTAAATTAGATCAAAATCAGGCCTTGTGTTAATACTTTTCATAGTTCTCCCTCCACCCCATGCTCTTTTTTTTTTTTTTTTTACTATTTGACACATCCAACAAAAACAAACAAACAAACAAACAAAAACACCAAAAGAAAACTTTCTATATTTGTGAACATTCCTATTCCATAGTTTTCGAAAACAGTCATGACTGGAAACAGAAATTTCAAAGGAAAAAAATACCGAGGCTTCTAATTAATATCACCTGAAACCTGAAATTCAAAACAATTGCAACTGTCCAACAAAAGATAGGTTCTTTGTCACCCAAGGTTGTCCTTTAAGAAGCAGTTAAAGGATAAATAGAGATATAATTCATTAGATTTTAAATCATTCAGTTAGTGAAAAATAAACCTTTGCTCCTTGATAGGATATCAGTTTTGGTATTGATTTCCCTATTTTTAGCTGCAGAAAATCAAATACTCTTATTCACTATGGTATGACTGCAAAGTTTAAACTTCTAAGCAAATGTGAAGAAAACCACTTTTTGTAATACAACATTGTCTAACAATCCAAAGGAATAATTTCTGTCACTAGAAAGGTAACATTTTAGTTACATAGATTGAAGAAGTTATTGGAGTTAAAAGTTTGTTAAGGAACACAGATCAGGAACATTTTAATGTATTTTTTGCCCACTATTTCCAGATCCAAACTCTTCACCTGCAATTCAGAGTAAGTAATAAGGACAAATCTCGATAGTGAGAATATAAAAGAACAACTTGCAGAAAAAGTTGTCAGCTTCATTGTTCAGAAACTTTCAGCACTAAAATAAACCATAGAAGCAGCTCAATGCTGTCCTCAAAGACCTTGTTTATATTCTCCTTCCCACAAAGCCACCTTCTGTGCTTACTATGCCTGAATCCTCCTTCTAGCTAGAATGGAGCAGAGAAAGAAAAATCTATTTCAGGATAACTTTTGATATTTCAAAATTTGCTTTTATTTTTCATTCAAACAAATGTCATGTCCATGATATACTTGTAAAACAAAAACAAAAACAAAACAAAAAAAAAGAAATGTGTGAATTAATGTTTCATGTAGTTATCTCCAGTTTTATTACTAAATGATGCTAATCTACAAAATATGAAATGTACTGTGGGATTCAGTTTGTCTAAGTTGAAGGACGTATTTTGTCTCCAAATTAAGACATGTGAGATTCAATGTAGATGTCCACTCACGGGTGGGTAGCACCATCTGAAATATCCTTTGTTGACCCCCAGCTATTGTTCCCAGAATAATGCAGGACTCCCCTTGATCTTTTGACACTTCTGCCAAATGAGTGCAGATTTGTGGATTTCGATACTCTGGGGCACCTTAAATGTGGCACCTATGTGGCAATGAATCAAACAAAGAAGGGATTCATTCTGAAGTTAAGATACTTAAATTTAGGTGTTTGCATGTTAACCAGGTGTGTAAGTTCTTACTGTGGTCCATGGGGTGTAAGTCAATGCAGTCAATGATGCCTAGAACACTCCTCAGCTCACCCCAAAGGAGACTGGTCTGAAGTGAGTGTCTGGAGTTTACAGAGCACTGATTGACTTTGAGTAGCTAATTCACATTTTAAGTAGAGGACATCAGGTCAATATGGTCAGTGGAGTCTAGAGAGGAGTTCATCTTATCCTAAGGCAGAAGGCTATAACTTTAGACTCCACTGCCTGTATTGACTTGGTCTCCATTTACTAAAATGGGAACCCACAATTCTATGTCAGAAGGAGATGGATTAGACAGTAGACATTAGACAGTAGACAGTAGTAGTAGACATTAAAGGTCAGTGGGAAGAATCCCACTTCTACTTCCAAGTCTGAGAATTGGGAGAGAATTTTACTGTCTATAAAACACTTGAATGACAGTTTCTTCTCATTGCAGACCAGCTGGTATATCTATGACAGTGTTCATTCACATACAGTTGCCTTTTTTAAGGAAAGTTTGAAGCAAGTAATTCTCAGTCAAGGACTTTGTCTTTGAAAAGCCAAAACATGGTGTTTCAATGAAACTTTTGGTGCAAAACTTTCATTTAGGTCTATTAATATTCTCCTTCTCTTCACATGATGTCCAGGCTGGCAGTGATAATATGTCCAAGTAGGACACTTATAGAAGGAGTAAAAGTCTTCCTTAATCTTTTGACAAAAATACAGAAGTTCTGAAATTCACAGTTTAATAGATTTTCCCTGCAGAGATCAAGCCTAAAACCAGTGAAGTTTTCAAGCCTTTCAGTAGTTTAAAATAGACTTTAGGCAAGAGTTTAAACTTTGGGTGATATTGATGGCTATTTCATTGTAATTTAAGAAAGAGTAATTGCTTCTTTAATACAGAAAATGAGTATTCTAGTACAAAATATTCTGTATTTTATATATAAAATATTCTATTAAGCACTGCAAAAACATATTTTTTTCCAAATTAATGGACATATGCTCCTATTATCTTCTGTAATTATCCTTCTGTATTTTTTAATGATTCCCCTATAGTAGTCAGATGTCTACACTGACAATAAAGGCTAGATATATAAGTGAACTAATTACTCAGTTTTAACAAATGATATATGAACAAAATTTGTGTGACTGGAATGGAATAAAGATATATGAATGGGTCTATGAATATAAATATGTATAAGCAGAATTATATAAATGGTCAAACAATAACTTAAAGAAATGTTATACAAAAATAGACAAGTAGCAGGAGACCTAGACCACTGTGCTTATGACATGATTGCAAAAAGTCTTGGATGTGCAATACTGTAAAAAATAAGCTGGAACTATTAGTGAGAAAGAGTAAATGAGCTAATGAAACACACCTGTGTTTACTTTTCAGCATTAGTTCTGTTCACTTGTTCTGTGAATTGATTTCTTTCTCTTTGAGAGCTAAATTTGGAAAACAGAACACCCTGTCCTGACTAATTCAAACTCACATTTAGTCATTCACTCTCTTCATCCTTCTTCTTTCATCAATATATCATTGAAAGAAGACCCTCCTATATTTAAAAGTGGCCTGATGTGCTTGTTGCAGTTATCCAGTCAAAATTATCTTTAGGCAGGGCCTCTCCAGAAAATGGCAAAAGGAAGCAATGAATGGATGTTTTACAGACATTTTGTCCTTTAAAATTTTTGTCTTCTTTTAGAACAAATCTCATGTTCTTTTAAAAAATGTTAAAAATTTGTTGATGACTTTTCAAAGTCTCAGAATGTCTGCCTAATGTTCTATGATAAAAGGCTTCCAATGAAGTTCCAATGAGTTCTCTGAACTCTTTCACTGACCTTCTCTTTTGTAGCACTTACAGTTTTATTTAGAAGTATTTTGGTTTCCTAGGACCAAGCTATCTATAGACAGCCTGAATAAATAGATAGCATATAAGCACTTTACAGGTATTTCTTCAACAGCAAAAAGGTGTGTGTGATAGTGATAAGGCTGTAGTGATAAATGTTTAACAATGAATATTAAAAATTGCTAGAACAAAAGTAATAATTTCATTAATTTATGTCTTCAATCACAGACTAATGTTTTACTATCCCAGAACATGTTAGAGAAGTTTTAAATACATTAATGAAAGACAATTGATAGGAAGTCAGCAAAAATTTTTGAAGCCACAAAACAGTGCATTTTCTATGTAGAAAATCTTCATGTACACAGTGAAAGTACATATCTTTCTTATATATGACCCAAAGAAGGTTTAACAATTTAAAAGTCATTGACCATAATAATGCAATGGTAACCCAACATTCAATAAGCAAAGCTGTTCTTCAGAATCTGACAGCTTTTTACAAAGCCAAAACTCAGAGACATTTTTGATCAAACTAGTTGGTTTACTTTAAGGTTAAAACATTTTCATGGATGCATTTATTTCTAGTTTAGAGTTCTTGCTCTCATGCTGTAATGTAAGACAGAAATTAAAGAAAGGGAATTTTCAGTAACCGAAATAATGCTAAAATATATGGTTCATGCAGTTTTGACCTATCCTGATAGACTGAAGGGAGGGTGATGAAAACTGCAATCTTAATAAATCTCCTGAAGCTAAAGGTTTAAAACTCACACTGTTTCAAATTAGTGAGGACAGCAATATTTATTTGCTGCTGAATTCTAGCCAGCATGACATTTCAGCAGGAAACACTTTATAAGACTTAAACTTATGACCACAGAAGTTGCAAACTAATACTTAACCCATGCAAAAGTAAGAAGGCTTTTACATTGTACAAAAGGACAAGTAAAAATGATTGTCATATCTATTTTGAACTTTTCAGAATCAGAAGGGTAGATTGTTTTGCAAAATATTCTGCAGTTCACAAGCAAAGGAAGACTGCAAAGACAGGAAATAAAGATAGCATACACATAATTGTCCCTGCATGCCAAGGAGTAAACATTACAGTCCATCACATTCAGTGCTTTCCAACTTGCTGTCTACATAAAATAACAACTAGGAAGTTGTGCATGCAGGTGAGACCTTTCTTATTTGTTTGTTTGCTTGCTTGCTTGTTTTATTCCTCAAAGGGGAGTTGGATGATTAGCTGGCAGAATGAAATGGAGACTAAAGCTCATCAGCAGAAGCAGCAGCTACCAATAACAGCCTCAGCCATAGCAAAGGATACAAGCACATAATAGCTCTTGCCACTAGATCTGTTTATTCTCAAAATACAGGCTTTCCCATGCTAAAGCAGATTTATAAACTCAGAGTTATGTTCAGTCTGCTCTCCCTTCATGTCCTGACATTTAGTTGCATGCTGAAGGTGATCTGTACTTTCAAAAGAGGTGATAATATTGACCCAAATAATTACCAGCCTATAACAATCCTCCCACTTGCCTTTGAAATCCCTTTAAAAGGTGTGGTTCAGGTTCAGTGGATATCCTGCTCAAAAGACTATAAATTTTTATTTCCGTATCAAGTAGGTTTTATAGCTAAACTTGATGTCTTTGTAGCCACAGATACACAGTCCATACAGACTTCACCATTGACAAAGTAAGAGTGTTACAAACCAATCTTCTAATGACTCGCACAACCCTGATGTCATGGATTTCAACAGTTTAAAGAGAAGTTAGCAGTTGCTGGAAAGACAGCAGCAACTGAGTTCATCAATGAATTTCCAGAGGCATTGGAAAAACATCTTTATATAGGTGAACGGCAGTGCTCTCCACTCTTTTCTGACAAAAAGATAGTTTGCATTTATTTATTTCTTATTATATTCTTATATGGCTGCAACCACCTTTTCAAGTGGAACTTCATAATTTAGCTAGTTTGGGATTAGAAGTGGAACCTTAAAAGAAAAAGAAGCATTAGTGTTACAATAGAAAACCTTATTTCCTTTAAATCAATATGATCCAGTAATTTAGGGTCAGAGAAACTCCAGGTGGATATCTGCAATCACTCGAAACTATGTTAACCAGTGATGTCACTCAGCTTAAAGTAGTGTAAGTACAGAGTAAATGAATTAGAACTGATCAGAAGCTTTCCAGAGGAACACTTCTTTTGCAGAAAAAAATGACACTTCTGAAAGTATTTTTAAAGATCCAAAAAAGGAAATATTTCAACACTTTGTGATTATAACACTTTCCTTTAATGCAGATATTCCTTTGATATAACAAAAGTGAAAAAAAAAAAAAAGTCAAAATAAAATACTATAGTGGGCAGAAAATAATGAAAGTCCCAACCGCAAACAATCAGGATTTCATATTATGAAACATTTCTACAGAAAATTATGCTTTGTTCTTTAAACAAACAAACAAACAAACAAACAAACAAACAAAAACATACGAGTCAGGAGATGCAAAACCAGTTCAGACCTGTCTTATAAATGAGTGAAGAGTACACGGTATTGTCATTTGGATGACACATGCTCTAAATTTGGTGTACTGGCCATCTTCCAAAATGGATAATTACATTCTGCTTACCTGATATCCTCCTGCTGTTTTTCTTGTAAGATGTTACACTTTGTTACATCCTGTTCCAAAATATTGTTAATGATGCTGTCTTGAGGACACTGTTCTTTTTTTTTTTTTAATTGTTAAAAAATACACTTTCTATAGAATACATGTCTTAGAACAAAAAACAGTAACAGATAATCTCTGAAACACAAAAAAATGACTAATTCTATAACAACAATTCTGCCTGTCTTTTTGAGCCTTCACAGTATGAAACAAACTTTGAAAAAATTCCACAGCACCTGGCATGCCAGAAAACCCTCTTTTTGAATAAACTCAAGACCAATTAAGAACAAAACTGAAATCTAGAGAATTCTATTTAACTGATTGAATTGGGTTTACGTGGCAAAGGTTTGGTAGCAGGGGGGCTGCATGGGAGGCCTCTGTGAGAAAAGTCCAGAAGCTGCCCCATGTTAGATAAAAGCTAGTTCCAGCCAGTTTCAAAATGGACCCGCCGCTGGCCAGAGCCGAGCCAGTGAGTGACGTTGGTTGTGCCTCTGTGAGAGCAGACTGAAGAAAGGGGAAAAAAAAACGCTGCATAACAGCGGCTGGGAGAGAGAAGTGAGAAACAATCCCGTAGAGACCAAGGCCAGAGAAAAAGGAGGGCAGGAGGTGCTCCAGGCACCAGAGCAGAAGTTCCCCTGTGGCCTGTGGAGAGGCCCATGGTGGAGCAGGCCGTCCCCCTGCAGCCCATGGGTACCACACGGAGCAGATCTCCACGCTGCAGCCATGGAGGAGCCCCCATGGAGCAGGTGGATGTGGCCTGAAGGAGGCTGCGGCCCATGGGAGCCCCTGCAGGAGCAGGCCCCGGGCCGGAGCTGCAGCCTGTGGAGAGGAGCCCACGCAGGAGCAGGAGGCCTGGCGGGAGCTGACGCCTGTGGGGGAGCCGTGTTGGAGCAGTTTGGTCCTGAGGGATGGACCCCATGGTATGGAGCCATATTGGAGCAGTTCTCAAAGAGCTGCTGTCTGTGGGAAGCCCATGTAGGATCAGTCTGGGAAGAACAGCATCCCGTGGGAGGGACCCCACGTTGGAGCAGGGGAAGAGAGTGACCGTGAAGGAGTGACAGAGACGAAGTGTTAGGGACTGACTGCAGGCCCCATTCCCTGTTCCCCTGTGCCACTCTGGGGGAGGAGATAGAAGAGGGTGGATGGGGGAAGGTGTTTTTAGTTTGCTTGTAGTTTCTCACTGTTCTAGACCGCTAGTGATAGGTAATAAATTATATTAATCTCCCTATGCTGAGTCTGTTTTGCCCATGACCATAGCTGGTGGGTGATCTCCCTGTCTTTGTCTCAACCCTTGAGCCCTTTCCATTTTATTTTCTCCCCCTTTTCCTTTGAGGAGGGGGAGTGAGAGAGCAGTTGTGGTGGAGTTGCTGCCCAGCAGGGTAAAACCACAACACTGATGCAGCGAGGGTTATGATTGTGACCAAAGATTAAATTGGACATTTACCTATCACCAAGAGGATTTAATTCCTGTGTAAACTTTCTTTAATAAGGTCTCAAACATTGAAAGTATCAATGGTACTAATGGTAATTACTAATGGTAATTCTGTAAATAAATAAAATCCACTGCCTGTGCTGATTAATTCTCCCATCTCCTCCCCAACAGTATTTGTACTGGTTATTAATAAAATTTAAAGGCAGAAGTATCCTTCTACATATATTATCTTTAATTAAAGTTTGGAATTATATTTCTATTCAAATAGTTCATGAACTAACTCATTTCTAAAGTTCTAGGAATCTGTACATCTGTACATCTGATTCCCTGTACACATCTATCCACCACTAGAAATGCTGTTGGACTTGCTTTTATTTTCATTTTCCAAGCAAAACATCCGGTACACATATGCGCAAGTATCTTCTGTGGCAAGCTTTAAATACCTGTTTTGGAAGACTTAGGACTTTTGTCCATTTCTATACTTTCCAGATACTGGGATTTCAGCTGTTTGTAGTATCCCATAATTCAAATAGCAATAATGGAAAAAGTATCACTAAGATTTAGAGTTTAGACAAGTTGATGAAGAACCCTTTGCTACATGCAAAAAGGAATAATTCCTGGCCTATGGGATATTAGAGAATAAATCATAGAATCACAGGATCCTAGAATCCTAGAATGGTTTGGGTTGGAAGGGACCTTAAAGATCACCTAGTTCCAACCGTCCTGCCGTGGGCAGGGACACCTTCCACTAGACCAGGTTGCTCAAAGCCCCATCCAACCTGGCCTTGAACACTTACAGGGATAGAGCACCCACAACTTCTCTGGGCAAATATGTATTTCTACAAAGATGTAGAAGTAAATAAGCAGGCTGTTCTCCAGGCAATGGGCAACTAAGTGCTTCTGCAGTGAATAGGCGATTAGTGGCATTTTGGCTTTCAGGATGGAGATCTCAAACAATATATTTCATCTTCTCTTTGCCTTCCTTTCTTGTGAGACCCCTCCTGGAGTACAGCATTCAGCTCTGTGGCCCACAGCATAAGAAACACTTGCATCTGATGGAGCAAGTCCAGAGGAGGGCCACGAGAATGATCAGAGGGCTGGAGCACCTCTCCTATGAAGACAGGCTGAGGGATTTGGGGTTATTCAGCTTGGAGAAGAGAAGGCTCCACGGAGAACTTATAACGGCCTTCCGGAACCTACAAGAAATCTGGAAAGGGGCATAGGACAAGGGGTAACGGCTTTGAACTGAAAGAGATTTAGATTAGATATAAGGAAGAAATTCGTTATGATGAGGGTGTTAAGGCACTGGAAGAGGTAGCGTAGAGAAGCTGTGGATGCTCCATCCCTGGAAGTGTTCAAGGCCAAGCTGGATGGGGCTTTGAGCAACCTGGTCTACTGGAAGGTGTCCCTGCCCATGGTAGGGGGGTTGAAACAAGGTGGTCTCTAAGGTCCCTTCCAACCCAAACCATTCTGTGATTCTATGATTGATTCTATGATTCCCTTCCTTTCCCTTCATTTCCCTTCCCTTCAGCAGATGTGGCTGTCAGAGCTTTCCAAATAAGCCATCTATTATAAGGACAGAGATTCAAATAAATCTGTGTTTTTAATAAACGTGAAATCAGAAATGTTTACATGATTCCTAAGTCTTGGCATATGTCCTCAGGAAAGTTGTATGTCCTTCCAGTAGGGATTTTAAAACTGGTATTTAATTTTCATTTTCAGGTCTATTTAGAGCAATGCATTCTCCAAATCTCTGGCATGCCCGGCTTTCATATGATAATCAGACCTGCCATATGTTTAAGAGATTTGCTTCTCACTTAACTGCTTTAACTTGCAGAAATAATCAGCATGACTCAAAGCCAAATTCAATAGCTTGATGAAAAGAACACTCACGAAGCAACTGTCCATCAGTTTTTCATACTGTGACAAAATGGTTTTCTTTTCATACTGTGACAAAATGGTTTTCATTTTAGTGCAATTATTTTGAGCAGTTGTTGTGTGTTCACAGGATTCTGTTTCAAACTTCATTTTGAGAACAGAGCTGAGTTAATAGCTGAAATAGCTATTGCACTTATGTATACATTTTGATTATTCGTTCATGAGCATCATAAACAAAACTTAAGTTGCTATAGACTAAACTCCTAATTTAACACATTTCAAGTCATATATAGAGCCAAATTAGAAATAGTACAGTACCTGTCCCAAGTCGCCATGTTGTAGAGCTTAGATTTGGGTCATAAATCAAAACCTACTATAGAAATGTTTTCTGAATGAAAAACCCAACCAGGAGTTGCTTGCCAAATCAAATGCAGTTCCTTGTGTTCCTGTTTGACTACTGGATTAAATGTTAGCGGTGAAAATTAAAAACGGATACAATTTTGGATGTGATTTATGTACACTAAGGCAGACAATTAGTGTCTTCATTCTGAAAGCCTAGATAATCTTTTTTAGATTAGAAGGATAGACACAAAACCTATTGAACTTTTAAAATCAGCATGTTTGAATAAGCTCTAAATAAGCTTCACCTACTCATAGATCATATCATAAAATAAAACCTGTGATTTTCTCTAAAAGATTACTTTGTTTCTAACCCTGTTTACATACAAATGATAGGAAGGGAAAGCAATAAAGGTAACAAGTAAATATGTTTCCATTAATTCCATAACTGAGTATAATCATATTTATTTATTATAATTGCCAATATTGAGAAGTCTGTATATTGCTAATCATCTGTGATCACAAACTCTATTTACTATTTCCACCCATCTACTTGGAGGAAAACTTACATCGCTTATTCGTTAGCTACACAAAAATCTAAGTTATATTACACCTTTCTATAAGAATGAAATGGCATCAGCTGAAGTATTTTCTATTGGTGCTATCTTCTATCATTTTTATCAATCCTAGAGCTCACAAGAAGAGCACAGGGAACTAATTAATACAAGATTTGATCACAGCCAAGTGACTGAGAGTGATTGGAGTATAATTATATTTAAATTTTAGATGCTATCAAGAGTTACAGTCACATAAGACTTTAGGAAGGGAGGTACCGGTAAAATGTGACAGTTCCTAATATTAATATGAAAGGTTGCTATGTCTTAGAAGTAACATGAATGTTACTTAAGAAAATGATAATACCCTGGCAGAAGAGGCAATGTGGTTACCTCACATCTTCCTAGTTCAGGTCTATTACACATTCCCCTGAAGCCACTAGTGTTGGCTGCTTTGACAAGCACATTACTGGAGTGCATGAGCAACCATGTGGCCCTGTATCACAGCGTTGCCTTTGCTAGTAACTGGCCACAATGCCTGTAGCATTGTTGTACTTGGTTTAGCTGTGATAATAATTACTCTAATTGACTGGGCATCTATATCTAATTAGTTGTTGTTGTTGTTGTTTTATCTTATTGTGATACAACTACAGTTTTACATAGATAACAGTAACAAGTAGTTGTTCCAGGTAGAATGAGATATTTATGATTAACACAATGTAGTGTAGAAAAATACCAACCTGGGTACAATAGCAGGGGCCTGGAGAAGCACAGCTAAAGGATGTAGCACAGAGGAGGGGAGGCATGGGGTTATCAGATTTGAAGTACAGGCTTGGTACTGGATATCCCATGTCTCATCTGCAGTCAGTTAAAAAAACAAAAACAAAAATGAAGAAACCTGCAGACCTGGACCAAACTGGTTTTGAAGATAACAAGGAGCACAAAGAAATAGTATTTTGCATACATAAATATCATTATCTGTTAAATTTCACTATGATCCAAAGCTGTAGACCAAGGAATAAAGAAAAAGGAGAAAATGTGTGTTAGCATGTATCTATATTTGACCCTAAATGGAAAGAGAAAAAAAAAAGAGTGGGGAGTAAGGAGAGAAAAAAGAAAGAAGGTAAAGAGAGGAAGAAGAAACCATCAGAACATCACATTCGTCCCAGCAAAGGACTACAGTTGCTAACAACTAGCCATAACACTTCTCACTTCCAACACCTGTGTGAAAGCACCAGCCTTAGGACCCAGAGGAGCAGTGTAAAGGTGAACATAACATCAGGAAAAGGGCTAGAAACTGAGAAGTGTGTGCTTCCAAGTATAATTGTGTTACTATTATTGCAATTTTTTCTCTACATAAGTATTCTATCTGCATTATTATTCCTTATTTCGTGTAATAATTAGATCTGTACTAATAATGATTCTTGAATTACATTTTGAAGTTGCATTACACTAACAATAAATTCATGTCTTTACTCATATATATATAAAGTATGCTTCCTCCTTTCCTGTAAACAGGATTTTGAATGCGATGTGTTTATATACTTTATATACTTGCAAGCAATATTTATGTGTTTAGACAGATGCTAGATATTTTGGCATAGGGTTGGGGGTAAGGCTGGACAGTGTCTACATACTTTGCATTTTATAGCAGAAAGTCATTTTCACACAGTCATTGTAACTCAGTCCCATTCTGTATAATGTCTATAATTTTTTTCAGATTTAGAGTTGATACGTTTCAGCTGCGTGAAAGTAATTCCCATTTCAAAGAATATAAAAGATTTTACTTTTTTTCCAGATGAAATATGCTGTCATACTTATCATAGTTAATTTAGTCACCATTCAATTTGTTCCTCTATTTAGTAAGGCCAAAGCTTCATAAAAAAGTATATATATATTTGCCTTATGGATTAAGATAATTTCACCTTTTACCTCGATGAAAATATCTGACATCAGAAAATACAGTTATTAGCTACAAAGAAATACTTGTTTAATCATTAGTGATGGTCAAAATGTTATATTAGAAAAAACGGAGGATACAGGAAAAATCCATTTTCATAAAAATGACTGAAAAAATGGCTTAAATGACATAAAATGATGGTTTACTAATCTGGCACTCATACTTGGTGTTTCTTTTAACTAGAGAGGATCTCTCAATTGCTTTTATCATTATTCTTATTATTGTTATTATTGTCATCACTATAACTATTACTATTTTTATTACTAGTACTAATTTTCTTCCGTCTGGGGGAGTTAAAATATTTTTAAAGTAAATGTGTTCATATGATTTCTGTGTATTAGAAATATTCCTCCTTTTTAAAATTATTCAGCTCTTTTTGTGCTGCATAGACTGACTCAAATTTTGCTTTGTTTCAGTTAGCTTTCATTTTAATAAAGCTTATCTACCTAGGTCTTCAGAGTCCTAAGCACTGTGCTTTACTTGTACCAAAGCAATGATCTATGTTAAGAAAAAGAAAACAAACAAACAAGAACAACAATAACAAACAAACAAACAAAAAGACTAATGAAGGAATTCTGTAATAATGTTGGTGGCAGTTCTAGACTAAGAAATTTCCTCCATTTCTTTCTCACTTCTGTTGATACTGCTGTCTGTGCGGTGATCATCTATTGTGTATAGTTATACATAAAGTATATGTATGGTTATCAAGATTATTCACATTTGAGGAAAAACGTGTCAATAACTTGAAGCAGGATTAATACAACTCCTTGCAGACAAGTCCTTTGATGTGTCTGGGTTATAATGCATATCATACAGATGCTGAAATGAAATGATATTGCTTGGCTTCAAACACTCCAGGAGTGAGGTCTTTAGAATCCATAGTCTGTTTCTCAAAGAAGAAAAGAACATTCAAAAAATTTAAAGTTGGGTATTTATTTGCATTTCTAACTGATAACAAATTTGTTGGCTCAAACTGAATTTGGTGTAGAAGTTTTATAGTCCTGTTGGGTATGCACATAGCACTGTATTTTTTTAAATGTCTTGCAAGAGCTTGAAGGTGACTATATTTTCATTGCACAAATTGTATTTTATTTATCTAAATGATATAGATATATAGAATGTCTAAATTCCACATAAATATAAAAGCTTAAATTTGGATGTTGTTATAACCAGTCTCTAGAAAGAAATGGAAGGAAAAAAAAGAAAAAAAGTTATACTACACTGTAAGACAAACAAAGAATAATTTTGAGACTTTGAATGATGAGCTCACAATTCCATTGGAATGTATTTAAATCCAGTTAAAGGGAGGGCCTTTATATTATTAAATGTATAACTGATGTTCTACTAACAGCTTTGCATTTAGTTTTACTATGCAAAATCTAGTTCTTTGAAATTTGAATGTCCAACAGACATTTCCACTTAACAGCACTGAATGTCTAATTCATTGTACTTCATTGGGAGTGCTGTGAAGACCCAGAAGCAGTAGGGTAGCAGATCAGATTTTTATTTTTATTTTTTTAAAGTCAATCGGCAATCGAGGCGATCGGCTCCGGGGCAGACATGTTCTGCAGCGGAGCGGGGAATCAAGGCAGGCAGGGGTTTTTCCTGCATCAAGGCCACTCAAGGCAGCTGAGGGGGCTTCCAGGAGCAAGAGCAAGTGCCAGTCCTGCACCTGGGAAGGGGCAACCCTGGCTACACATACAGACTGGGGGACGAGATGCTGGAGAGCAGCCACGCAGAGAGGGATCTGGGGGTTTTGGTTGATAGCAAGCTGAATATGAGCCAGCAGTGTGCCCTGGCAGCCAGGAGGGCCAACCGTGCCCTGGGGTGCATCAGGCACAGCATTGCTAGTTGGGCGAGGGAAGGGATTGTCCCGCTCTGCTCTGCGCTGGTGCGGCCTCACCTCGAGTACTGTGTGCAGTTCTGGGCACCACAGTACAAAAAGGATGTGAAACTATTGGAGAGTGTCCAGAGAAGGGCTACCAAGATGGTGAAGGGCCTAGAGGGGAAGATGTGCGAGGAGTGGCTGAGGTCACTTGGTTTGTTCAGCCTGGAAAAGAGGAGGCTGAGGGGAGGCCTCATGGCGGCCTACAGCTTCCTCATGAGGGGGAACGGAGGGGCAGGCGCCGACCTATTCTCGCTGGTGACAGTGATAGAACCCGAGGGAATAGAGTCATGCTGCGACAAGGGAGGTTCAGGTTGGATATCAGGAAAAGGTTCTTCACTGAGAGGGTGGTCATGCACTGGAACAGGCTCCCCAGGGACGTAGTCAAGGCACCAAGCCTGTCGGAGTTTAAGAAGCGTTTGGACTGTGCTCTCAGGCACATGGTCTGAATTCTTATTTTTGACCTGTGTGGAGCCAGGAGTTGGACTCGATCCTTGTGGGTCCCTTCCAACTCAGGATATTCTGTGATTTCTGTGATATAAATTCTGTAAGAGTGTAACTTCCATGGAAACCAGTGACAGTTGGGCACTTGAATACATCTCTGAATCTGATTCTGGAATGATGATGTTTAAGTCATCACCCTTGCTGTGGAATACACAGTTTAGTTTGGCACGTCCATTCCCTGGGTAGTACACAGGGGTGTTCAGTCACAGAAGAGTGATTATAACTGATACTTTGGGTAGGAAGCTCTTTTATGCCTGGTGAGCATCTTACTGTTTCCTGCCATCTCTAGCTACCCCTCAGATCTGGCAGTAAAACCAAACCTACAATCACTTCTCATCTACATTAAATAAACATGATTTGGGTTAATTTGGATACTTTCCTGAATACTTTCTTAATGATATATATATATTTTCTTTTTCTGATTTTGATCCAGTAGAGGAATAGTGTGCTTATAGGCTCAGTGTTGCTGACCAATGTGGGTGACGTAAAGTGAAGGACAGCCAAAAACTCGTCAGGTGGCTGCAAATTAAAATAGTCTAATAATAATGGCTCCTTTTTACCTAGAAACAGAACCATCTTTTGAAACACACTTGACATATTTATATGTATATTGAGTTGAGGAACTCAGCCAGAAAAAGACTTTGTGAATCTTCATGGGATTTTGGTTTTGTTAGATGTTTAGTAGCATCTTAGCTGAGCAGTATTAAGCTGCTCAGCTGTTGATACTGAAGCACCACTAAGCAAGTTCAGGAACAGAATTTCCTGAGAAAACTTCATGCATGAATCTGCTCCAGATCAAAATGCCTGTGTGTTGGCTAACTAATTCTAAAAGCCTGAGTCCTTTTGCAGTTCTAGTTCTGTATACACACCTAGAGTTTTACATATATAAAAATGTTAAATACCTGACCCTGATTTCCTATAAATAAAGCAATGTTAGGCAACAGAAGAGGCAGAAGTGTGGAGTCAAGATTAAGCTGTGTCAAACTTTTCTTACATGCTAATTTTCTTACATACGTTTCTTCCTATTGAGTTGCATTCATTTATTGCTTAATTTTCATTCTTTAATAGATAAAAATAATTCCACTGTATGCTATTGTGATAATTCCAATCCTTTTTCCTGAGAAATCAAAGAACAAAGTAATAAAGCTTACTGTAAAATCAAGTTTGGTTGTTTTTAAAATGTGTATGCGGTTGCACCTTGAAAAAAGATAACCATGAAGGAGGTACAGAGACATCTGAAATAGGAGAAGAAATTATAGAATCAGGGCTACATTAAGTTTATCATTAGGTCTGTAGGGCTCAGACTGGTTGAACATTGGACTGAGCAGTGGTTAAGATATATCCCTAAAATATCTGGGACTATGACTGGAAAAGTGAGTCTAGGGACCAGGGGAATTGGTGGAGATCTGGTGAGCAATTCCCCATTATCTGACTGAAGGCTGTAGTTTTCTTTTTTTTGTGCAGTGAGAACACTGACAACTATTTTATCTCTTTTTATAAAGACCAAAGGAACCTTTAGAATGAGTCATTGTATTAAAGGAAAGTTCATTTCTTTATCTACCCAAAAAGCAGATTTAATACTTAAGTTGTTCCTTCAATTTGATTCACCTTTGCCTACATCTGTGCCTCAACTTGTCAAAATTGGTGTGTCTGGGTTAAGATAGAGCCTGAGGCTGTTACTAAGATAGCACCTTTAAGTGCTTGACTTTTTGCTTTGGGTAGCGGTCTGTTTACCACAAATAATGCAAAATTGAGTATGACTTTTAGCTCATCTTCAAGTGTCTGGATATACTGAAAGCAGAGTCATGATATAAACCTGACTTCATTCCAGTCTAGTATCTTGTGTATCAGGAAGAGTAAGACCACAGGTACGAACTAGGTGTACTTGTCTGGGACAATGGTGCTTAGGCTAGTGTCTTCCACTAAAGTCTGTGTCATTACAGTACCACATTTTTGGTATTCCTTCCTAGCTAGGTCAAAGCTAGCTTCCACATACTAAGCCTGTGTGTGGACAGAGCCTCCATGTCTATCTAATTTTAGTGACATAAAATTACAGAGTGATTTTTAAGGAGGTGGTCAGAAATGGAGTGATATGTGTATTACAAGATCCAAAAAAAAAAAAAAAAGAAAAGAAAAGAAAAAGAAAAAGATCAGTTGCTTTTTTGTTTGTTTTTGTTTTTGTTTTTAATCTGGTTGATTGTTTCATTTTCCTCCAACATCTTTCTCACAGGAATCGATATTCAGGGCTATTTTTACCGTATTGATAAGGATACACTAATCAAAATCTGACACCTGAAACCCCTCTGTCATCTCCTATTAACTGAGGTTTTATCCTGTTCTTTTATGAAGAAGAATGTATCTTAAATAGTGAATTGAATGGCATTACTCTGGTATTTGTGATAAGAATATAGCAGTAACATCATCTGAATACTCAGTATACTTATGTGTTAACAGAACCATAAAAATACTGCTTTTATGTATGTAATACCAACATTTCATGTTGGCATGTTTGAACACATCTTTTCCAACCAAATATGTCAACAGCACAGGAGTCACTGAGAAGAAATTTTAGTTGTTTCACATAAAATAGCAATGATATAACATCTGCCTCTGAGACAGGTATTTCTCTTTACTCAGCTAGTCCTGTGAGCTGGTATTCATTGCACATTGCATTGGCAGAATATTTTTTTTTCTTGAGAATGCAGATCTGAGTTTCATTTCCTTTCAGCACTCTCCAAACAATTCATTTAATTTCTTACTTGCAATGGATGGATGATGCTCCTTCCCTACCACCTAACACTCTGCAGAGACCTACACTTAACAGCAAAGGCCATTGTTTGATTGCAGCCACTAAGATGTTTTTAGGCATAAGTGCTTTGCTATATTAGGGTCTTGCAATTGTGGAAAGGGAGTTTCTGCACCTTATTCCTTATTCTCTAATGTGCTTGTTGTTTACAGCCTTTCATTGCTACCTGGTCTTGCAGTCATCTTTGCAGAATCACCATGCAGTTTACATAATACAGTCTGGGGTAGAAGTGTCCAGTAAGCCACTGGCTGATGTAAAAAAAAAAAAAAGTGGATTACTTAAACCTTTTTGAAAAAGTGCATTTACTCCACAGACATATATGTTGAGAAAACCAGAAGTTGAGAAAGGGTTAAAATTGTGTTGACATCATGTCCTGTTTACCTTTTTAACAGATGGGAAGCCAAAAAAAAGAAAAAAAAAAAAGAAAGTGAAAAAGCTATGGAAGAAGAGAGAAAGAAAATAAAAGAGCTCTGAGTCTGGGTAAGTATGATAAAATGGTGTGAATCAAAGACATGGTCTGATTGGTGGTTGAACAAGTATCAAGAGGTAGGTAAACTGCTGTCTGGCATTCACAGCTTTGTAAACTTGAACACTTTCATATCTACCACACCCCAAAGGTGTCTTCCAGATGTCTTCACTGAAAATGTACTACATGGAAGAAAATTTAAAGGGCAAGTCACTAAAATAAATCCCTGAATTCATCTTCAATGGTTACATAACAAAAGCTTGAACAGCTAACCGTTTAAAAAAAAAAAAATGCAAAAGCTAATTCTAACGCCTTGCATAAAAATATAATTTTTGAACCATGTACAATTTTCATCCAGAAAGAAAAATGTACCTTAAGATTGAATAAATAGGAAAGTGCAGTTTAAAGTAGATAACATTATAAGCTTGCATACTGCAAAGTAATTAAAGGACATCATATCCCACTATACAAGATCAATATGCACTTGAGACCAGGGCAGGATCTATTTCTGAAATGATATAGCTCACACTGATTTCTATCACATTTTCAGTATTGATCTGATGAGAAGATACTTCACAGCTTGTTTGCAGGGTTTTGAAGACTGCCTCTGCCTCCAGAGTGAAATTAAAGTCAAGGCTGTTTGCATGTCTACATAAACTGCCCTTAGCAGGTCTCAGTCACAGATTCCTCAGTAAACAAGTTGTATTTGTTTGAAATGATCAGTCCCAGCTCTGTTTTAACAATTTCTGACATACTGTTTTTCGTGAAAAATTCTTTGACGGGAATGGTCAGTACAAAAAGCAAGTAGCTATAGTATCTTACTTTCTTTTACGTTTGTTCTTTTATGTATGAAGAAGCTCTATGCAGTATTCTGATCAGAAAAATACTGGTGGGGAAATTTGACAATTTCTCTGGATTGGCTTTACTCCAGCTAGTTACAGTTGATATCAGCAACTATATGAATGAAAAGAATTGAATTAAGGCAGCATGGCAAGGTGTCATTGTAGTATTGCTTAGAGACAAGAGAGCTAACAGAAAAAGCTCATCTTATTTTTCTTAGTCTATTGGAGTTAGAAGCTCCAGAAAGACACCTGCAGACTTTCATTTACACACAAGTTCAAGATAGGTTTTCCAGTCCACCCTAAGTCAAATCTCTTTTTATGTCATATAGGAGGAACAAGAACTTTGGAGGATGGTTGGTGACACAGTGGATCATTGTCAGGGGCTAGAGGTTGAACCCCAAACTACAATTCCCAAAACTACTGCTAAGGTTCCACACAGCACAAGTGCACAGATTCAGTGACAGCAGTTAACTCTTATTCAAACACCAGGGGAAGTTTAAAGTTTTCTTTTTAAAAGTTTGATTATTTTTTTTTTAATTTTAAAGTTTTCTTCTTCTGTTACAAAGGAAGACTGGCAATACCGAATAATGTGGCACTTACCTTGTGCTTAAACCTTGTGCTCTCCAAAAAATGGGGATTTTAAAGATGGACAGAAGTTATGGCATGCATTTGTACTAGGGATCTTTATTCAAATTTGTTATGTAAAGGAGGAATAGAAGAGAAAAACATATTTCTCCCCACATGGCTGGCATTTTAAAGGTTAGATGTCAATTTAAGAGAGCTGGGATGAGTCTGAATTTTTGGATTCAAGGTTCAGCTAGAAAATAATCATAACCATGAGGTATTAAGCTGTTTTGAAGTGGATCATCCACCATTCTTGTAAAGGACTCTACAGTCACTAGGTCAAAGTCACTGGCTTGAGTGATGAATGCAGTTGTTGCAAAGGTGAAATAATTACAGAAAAGGTTTCCCACAAAATATATACCCACTCCTTTCAGATGAAATGAAGTGTGTGGGGAAGGCAGCAGGAGGAATGGTAGTAAAACCCAAGCCCAGACGGGTAAGCTCTCATTTCTGGGCACTGTGAATCTTGAATTCTTCGACATGAAGCAGAACAGCATCACGAGAAGGGAGTGGGAGTAAGAGTACTCCTTCCCACATCCTTGTCTTTAGCCTGCTAATTAGGGCATTCCTGTGGGAGGTGAAATGCTGGTTTTGCTGCCCTGGACTCCCTCATCCTATATAAGGATGTTCTCATATCTGATGCTCCAGTAGGAAATAAAAGGATCACAGTAACAGATCGTCCTCCAGCTGTCTCTTACAGCAAACAGTGACTCATGTTCCATTTAGAAAGAGAGGTGAAAAATGCCTAGTACAGCAAGAGGGCCTGGTGAACAGAAATGCTTCTCAATAGCACTGAGTACAGGATTTAATACAACCTCTTCTTCTTTGGGTTTCTCTGTATGCTGGTTTAGCAAGTTGCCTGTTGAGTAAACTGTTATGTGTTTTTGGGCTCCATTTGCAGTAGCCTAACTTTCTCCGGGCTAATGGGGAACCCCAAGTAATTCATTCAAGGAATGTAAATTCGGTTATGAGGATCAGAGATTTCTATCTCTTTTGGAACCTGAGGCTGTAATTCTTACATTTTTTTAAAATTTATGTATTTCTTTTTCCACAAAGGAGTAATGGAAGCTCTTGAACTTACAAAGCATCGTTTTAAAAGGGATCATATTGTGTGTTTTTTTTTCTTTTAACAAAGAATCACTCATTTCTGTGATGATACATAAGCTGTACTTGTGTTTTATGTATTACTTGAGGCTTTCTTTTGATATTTCTAGAAGTCCTGGTTTTTTTTTTGGTCAGAACAAAAGTTGCAAAAGAACCCTTTCTGATATTATTTTGGCATGCTGACTTCCATCTAGAATCCTCAAAAATCAAAAGCAGTTAGGGCAGACAGTTTGGGGGTTTCAGGTTTTCTTTAGGTCTCAGTAGTTTAAACTTGCATTTGGCTTGACTTCCAGGTAGATCTGATTTTAGTTTATCCATATTGATTTTCCCATTCTGATGGGAAGATATAGCTTTTCATACAGGGATAGGTTCTCAGATGAGGTGAATCAATGTAGTTCAACTGACTTTAGCATTATTCTGATCTGCACAAACTAATGATCTAGCCCAAAGCTGAGCTTGTTCATTTTATGACCTAGAGCAAAGCTGGTTTTGTTTATTTGCTTGTTTGTTTGTTTTTAATTAATCTAAAAAGCATAGTTATACTTTGCCTAGATTCCTAGTTAGGCAAAGCAGCTGACATCCAGTACTTCTAGTGCTGCCTAATCACTAGGAAGTACTATAGACAGCTAAACAAAAGATTTGTAATTTACCCCCATGCCTCCCTGCATCTTAAATCTACAAGATAAAAGTGCTTAAATGTTGCAGTGTCTACAGTAAATTAACATTCAAGGAACATTTACTCAGTTGAATCATTTAAATGGCCTTAGGAGGTTAATGAAAACACAAAAGAGAATGAAATTTCCTACATACAAGCTGGAGGGTGATTTTCAAAAAAATAAAAACTACAAGATCTTAAATATTTCAAGAGGACAGTGCAAAGCTCCTTTACCTGATATATTTCACAGTAAAGGAAAAAAGTAAAGACCATCAGCCTGTTTTAGGAGTTCATCCTAAAACAGCAAACAGTTGTTTATTAGTAAAGATTTCATCATACGGTGTTTTTTTTCTTCCAACTTTCTTACATGTTTTAACTAGAACAACTTAGTTTCTCACTAATAATCTTTCCTCAGGCAAGAGTCCCTCATTTTGGAAACCTCATTAATGCTGTAGGCAGAAACTAAGCAGGCTACCCAGGTGTAACTATTTTAAAAATACTTAAGTGAACATTTACTATTTCTGCTGATGGGATCAGTTTGCAATCTGGATGGATACTCAGATCTGCATTTTTTTGGAGTAACTGATTTATCCCGTCCCCAATTACTACCTGCTTGGCATTCAGAATCACATCTCATATCTCACTGTTTGTGCGGATGTTGTATGTCATCACTCCACTTTAATAAACATTTGTGATCTCAACTTCTCTTAATTCCTAGCAACTGTGTAAACAAAAATGCAAAGGATAATCTTAAAGGGAAAAAATAATAAAGAGGGGAAATAAACCCTTTCACCTGTGAAACCTCGGTCTGGGTTGCTAAAAAGAAAGGTTTAACTTGGCTCCTATTCATTTCTTAACTTACATCCCAAAATTGTCATGCATAATTTGATCCAAATGGATTGCTTTAGTTTCAGGAGGTGAAACACACAACTCGACTAGTGGAAAAGAGTGAATCACCTGTAAGTTATTGAGAAGTCAGCCTCCCCCTCTGGGATAGGGTTAGGGTAATTAACTGGTCAGCCCAAACTGTGATTTGCCTGAGGAGAAACAAATGAATTTGGTCTCCACATTTTCAGCATGACCCTTGTTGCATTCTTCCTGAATCCAACAACATCTTCCTTATACATGACCAAAAATAATTTTCCCCCTGCTAAATAGTAATATTTCTTTCAAAGACAGCAGTGGGTGTCAGCAGTCAGCTCCATTCATGAATGTCTCTAATTTCTTGCTAGTCTGCTACAGTTTTCACACTTTCTACCATTGACATTGCAGACTAAATCAACTGTAACTACATTATGCATGCCTTTTGTTTTTCAGTTCCCCATAATTTTCTCAGTAAATACAGAAACCTGAGTTATTTGCTGCAGCAAATTGCCCAAGCTTTTGCAATACCAGCACATTTATTTGTGATTCTTCTCTTTCTCAGCAATTTTTTTCATATTGTATTGTTAAATGCTATATGTTTGTTGTAGCTTTATGCATGTTGAAAAATGACTTATTTAGCAATTACAGACATCAAACCATTTAATCGCCTCCAGTAAAGACACCACTAAAGCTTTCAACTGATCTCATTATTGTACCTTAGCCAGTGTCTAGGATAATCACAACAAAGGATTAAGCTCTCTCTAAGCAGTCTGTTCTACTTGGTGCACTAGATGGCCAGAAAAGTTCAAATTAATATTTTTTCTATGGTTCTTTAGTCAAAATCTTCTCTATGCATGGACATAGATATGTACATAGACATACACATACACATGTATGTGCACATGACTTTTAAGTTGCAAGAAAGTATTAAGATCTAAGATGAAGATTGCATCTGCTTCCAGGAGGAGCTTGGCCTACATGCCTCCCAGAGGCTCCTTCCAACCTAAATTATTCTGTGGTTTTCAGTTAGTAACAGATGCTTCTGACTGTTGCTGTCTTGACAAAGCTTCCTTGAATCTCTGAATCAGTGACAAGTATTTCTGTGATAACTTGTCAATACTGCCACCATTCATTCCACTCTACTGGTCAGATTTTCATGTATTAAAAATGGTAAAAAGTCTTCTCATGTGTTTAATACCATTACCATTAATAGAATAAAGATCTTCTT
Organism: Anseranas semipalmata; assembly: GCA_013399115.1. Lineage (NCBI taxonomy): Eukaryota > Metazoa > Chordata > Aves > Anseriformes > Anseranatidae > Anseranas > Anseranas semipalmata. Next base: position 77,004 of record VXAA01005748.1, on the reverse strand, counting down.
GTGATATGTGTTGTACAAAGACATATACAGAGACAGCATATACTCTTAAGACAAACTAATTCTAAGGTCCTGTTTGTGGAACTGGAGCTTTGACTCATATGGCACTTCTCCCGAGGGTGTGAGACTGGGACATTAAAGAATGTAATATAAAGTGACATGTGGGTCTGACTGTCAACAAAGTTGGACAGTGGAGAACAAAAGGTATTGAATAAAACAGCTAAGATCATGTTGTTGGTCTAAGCTAGATTAGTACAGATCTTGACGGACACAGCTTCGGTCAAAACTTTTTGCCCAGGTTTAAATGTACAAATAGAACTGACATTTATCAAAGGAAGAAAACAACTTAGAGCATGAAGGACAGATAATTGAAAACCCCTGAAAACAAATGAAGAAGGTGTGTTATTGTGTAGGATTCATAGGAATTATGAATCTATCATAGAAATTAAAAGATTCTGAGAAACGCAGCATCTGGAGAATTTTGCTTAACTCTGTGATGAACCATACTGACGGATTGTTACTTCCACCTTGATTCCTAGCCCTTATCCATATTGCACAAGATGCAGGGGAGCACTTATAAAGCAATTGCAAGATTTACTTTTTATTTAAAAAGTCCACAAGTGTGTGTGGGAAAAATAATCTGTTTTAGGGGAAAAGTTATTTGGAGATTCTGTACAGAAAGATTTCAATATTCCTACTAATCAGTCAGTATCCTCAAGTCAAGTCTAACCTTTCCAGATCATACCCTGTGGTTACCAGTCAATTGGTTGTTTGTTTGCATGGTTCACTTCATTAAGATATCATACCATGAGCTACTTTTACAAAGTGAGGACCTTGTGTATCAGCAAGTCATTTTCAGCCCTGTATAAATGTATCTTGTTTCTGCTTGCTTTCTTTTAGTAAACAATCTGTCCTTTTCTATTTCACATTTTCCTGCCAAAAATATATCACAGTTGCTTGAAGTAATGACTAGGCAGAGCTGCAGGGTGAAATTCTGTTTCCCTTTGGGGGAAAACATGTGAACACACAAATACATATATGCACACACTGTCAGCCACTGCCTGAGGCTTAGCATCAACCAGCTTAGATTGCTTCAGGACAGATTTCCTGTGCTCCATTCTTAACGCTATTTTGTTACTGGTGATTTGTTGATGAAACAGTATTTTTCTGCCTCTATTTGTAATCTTTAAATCATTCACAAAAGCCCTGTAAAACTGTCCAGCATATTTGGCTTCGAATACTTTAGTGCTGCCACTAAGTTTGGATGAAGCAACTCTCAGTTTGAAAGCAAATGACATAAAGCCAGTATGCTTACATTATGATTATCAAAGCAAATTCAATACAAATTTAAAGTCCATGCCAGCCCATTAGAAACATTTCAGCTCACTGGCAAATTGGCATTAGGCTGCATTTAAACCTCATCAACAAGCCATTCAGTTTAAGGTTCAGTACTTAGTTTTAGGATAGGATGCAGTAGGACAAGATGATCTTACTTGCAGATATTTATGCACCACACAAAGTATACCAGGCACATCGGAGATCAAGATAAATATGCCTAAGGAATTTTATGCCTAAGGAATTTGTTATTGCAGACAACCTATTTGCTGTGAAGATATCTTTTGTAACCCCTCTGCTTTTACAAGATAACAGGGAAGAGTTTAAGCTGTTTCACTCAGCTTGCCATGAAACTTTGAAATGCAGCAATATTTTGATGTCCAGGTATGATGGCTGCACCAAGATAGTGACTGGGCTATCTGCCAGGATACCGTGGCTGTATTGCCTTACAAGATCATGGCTTATACCACAATCAGCCTAATCAGACAGATATTGTTTTCTATGCTGTGTTTCCCAGGATTGTGTTAAGACATAAAAACCACAATGAAGTATCTGGACGGTAGCCACCAGAGGTGGCAGAAGCAAGGCATCGTGGAGTAGTTATGCTCCAGTTAGTTCATTAATGTAATTTAAATGATACTGCAAGCAGCAAGGGTGATGGTATACCTCTCTGTAGCTACCAAGGGATAAAATAGCATTAAACATACGTATTTGCTCTGCATTTGCCTTCCAGGCATATGAGGATCAGCTGATACCAGTGCTTGTGGTGGTTTGCCCCAGCTGGCATCTGCTCACTCACTCCCTTCTCTCCAGTGACACTGAGGAGAAAATTGGAGGAACAGGAGTGTGAAAACTAGAGTCAAGAGAAAGACAAGGAAATTACTCACCAAGTACCATCATGGGCATAACAGACTTGACTTGGTGACTTTAAATTAATATATCGCCAAGTAATTATTCATTAGTTACTGATTTGGGTATTGGGAAATGAACAAACAAAATGACAAACATTAAAACACTTAGGGAAAAAATACCTTCCCTTACTGTCTTCCCCAGGCTCCACATCATTCCCAGACTTACTTCACTTCAAATTCCTTTCTATTCTCTGCTTCAATTCTTCACTCCAGACACCTCTCCTCCCCACTTTTATCACTGCAGCTCACACTCAGTCCCTGAGTGTGACAGCGAGCAGCACAGGAGGTTGGGGTTAGTATGCGGGGGTTTCTCTTTGCCGCTCCCTCCTTCTCACTCTTTCCCTCTGCTCTGGAGCATCTCCTCCATGGGTCACAGTCCCTTTGGGAATATCTGCTCTGCCATGGACCATGTCATCCTCCTCTTCTACCCTTGGTGTTCCTTCTGCTTTTTCTCACACTTTTTCCCCCCCCTTTCTCCTCTGCCTTTCCAGTATTTCTGCCCCATCTTAAATATGTATTTCTCAGAGGTGCCACTAGCTTGGATGATAGCTTCAGCCGTGCCCTGTGGTGAGGCCATTCAAGCCGTCTGGAACTGGCTGCATCTGGCATGGGGCAGCCTTGGCTTCTCCTCACACAGGCCACCTCTGCAGTCCCCCCACTACATGGCAGATTTGTTCTCCCTGAGACTCCCTCTGGTATTTGGCTGGATGGGCTGGAGTAGGGCCTCCTGTAGAGCAGCCAGACAGAACTTTGGAGGCATACCTGGGCCAACTGGGCAGCTCTTTCCCTGAAGCTGAGGGCATGAAGAATTTGAATTTGCTTAAGTATGGGCACCAATTCCTTCCCCAAACACCATGAATCTTTCTTCTGAGGAGGCACAATTTTAGAATCAGAATCATAGAATGGTTTGAGTTGGAAAGGACCTCAAAGACCACCTAGTTCCAATACCCCTGGTGTGGGCAAAGATACCTCCCACTAGACTAGGTTTCCCGAAGCCCAATCTAGCCTAGCCTTGAACACTTCAGTCTGGAGGGGCATCCACAATTTCTCTGGCTAACCTGTTCCAGTGTCTCACCACCCTCATAGTGAAGAATTTCTTCCTAATATCTAATCTAAATCTACCCTCTTTCAGTTTAAAGTCGTTACCCCTTGTTCTATCACCACACTCCCTAATAAAGAATCTTTCCTGTAGGCCACCTTCAAGTACTGGAAGGCTGCTATAAGGTCTCCCCTAATAGAGAAAAAAGAACCTTCTCTTTTTTAGGCTAAATATTGTCAACTTTCTCAGCTTTTCTTCGTAAGAGAGGTGTTCCAGCCCTCTGATCGTCCTCATGGCCCTCCTCTGGACTCGCTCCAACAGGTCCATGTCCTTCTTATGGTGAGGGCCCCAGAGCTGAACACAGTACTCCAGGTGGGGTCTTAGAGGAGCGGAGAAGGGGGGAAGAATCCCTCAACCTGCTGGTCATGCTTCTTTTGATGCAGCCCAGGATACAGTTGGCTTTCTGGGCTGCAAGCACACGTTGCCGGCTCATGTTGAGCTTCTCATCAACCAACACTCCCAAGTCTTTCTCCTCAGAGCTGTTCTCGATCCATTCTCCACCCAGCCTATATTTGTGCTTGTGATTGCCCTGACCCAGATGCAGGACCTTACACTTGGCCTTGTTGAACTTCATGCGTTTTGCATGGGCCCACCTCTCAGACCTGTCAAGATCCCTCTGGATGGCATCCCTTCCCTCCAGTGTGTCGACTGCACCACACAGCTTGGTGTCATCGGCAGACTTGCTGAGGGTGCACTCAACATTGTTGCCAACAAAGATGTTAAACAGTGCTGGACCCAATACCAACCCCTGAGGAATGTCACTCGTCAGCAGTCTTCACCTGGACATTGAGCAATTGACTGCAACTCTTTGAGTGCGACCATCCAGTTCCTTATCCAGCGAGTGGTCCATCCATCAAATCCATCTCTCATGGATACATGCAGAGATGTCATGTGCGGCAGTATCAAATTTTTGCATGAGTCCAGATAGATGACATCAGTTGCTTTTCCCTTATCCACCAATGCTGTAACACTGTTGTAGAAGGCCACCAAATTTGTCAGGCACAATTTGCCCTCAGCGAAGCCAAGTTGGCTGTCCCCAGTCACCTCTTTGTTTTCCAAGTGCCTTAGCATATTTTCCATGAGGATCTGCTCCACGATCTTGCCGGGCACAGAGGTGAGGCTGACTGGCCTGTAGTTCCCTGCATCTTCCTTTTCTCCCTTTTAAAAATAGGAGTTATGTTTCCCCTTTTCCAGTCAGTGGGAACTTCACCGGACTTCCATGACTTCTCAAATATGGTGGATAGTGGCTTAGCAACTTCATCCACCGGTTTCCTCAGGAACTGCGGATGCACCTTATCAGTTCCCATGGACTTGTGCACCTTCAGGTTCATTAGATGGTCTCAAACCCGATCTTCTCCTTCAGTGGGCAGTTCTTCATTCTCTCACTCAAAACATACTTTCTACTTCTCTTTAAGAGCAATTAAAGCTATATTTTTGAAGGTGTAAACTCACAGGAAAATAGTTATGTTTCTCTCTAGACTGAACTTCAGGGCTGAAAGAGAACCTGAACAAGTATTCTAGAATGTAGAAAAAAAAAATAGTCTTTTATGAGTGAGGGACTGCTAAATCTAGTTCTTGAATCTACTACTTATAAGGAGTGTCTAAGCTCTGATGAAAAACAGTAAAACAAAAAGCCCCCCAAACCAGGCTGTTTATTCACAAGGATTCTAAAATTTCCATGGGATGTTTGATCCAGCATGTGGTACCATTTTTCCAGCTACATACATGGCTAAACTCTACTGTAAATTTCTCTTGATTCTGGTATTTCTTTTCTGATGTAGGACATAGATATTACAAGAGTATTCTAATACCCCTTTCTAGTCTTCTTCTTTATATACTAAACCAGTACAATTCTTCCAGTTTCCCCCCAACACTGTGTTTAGGGTAGCCAGTACTAAGCTTAGGCTGCATCAATGTTAAATAGAAAGGCATAAATGGTTTCTGTGTTTCAACAAGATCCATATGAATAACTTGAAATAATGCTTGTTTCACAGCTAGCTCAATATCTACTATACCTCAATCGCTTTCTTGTAGGGCTGCTCCCCAGCCAGTTATCTGCCAGTTTTAAGTTGTGCACCTTGACTTTATCTTTATTTATTTATTTGATTACTTAGTGGTGCACTTTTTCCATTGTAATTCATCTTGTTGATAGCCGCTTATTTCTCCAGTTTCTCAAGTTCATGCTGGAATCTAACCCTGGCTTTCAGTTCCTCTGCATTTTCTCTGAGTTTCATGTCCTGCATGATTTCTTTGTGTTTACCAACTATTTCTTCATCCATATACTTAATTAAAATATGAATAAGTCTGTACATTGAATACATACCATGTAGAACAGGACCGCAGAATGGTTTAGGTTGGAAGGGACCTCCGAAGGTCATCTGGTCTGACCCGTTGCTCAGGCAGGGCCATCTGGAGCAGGTTGCCCAGGACCATGTCTAGGTGACTTCTGAATATCTCCGAGGAGGGGGACTCCACAACCAGTCTGGGCAATCTGTTCCTGTACTTAGTCACCCTCACATTAAATAAATGCTTCCTGATGTTCAGATGGAATCTCCTGTATTTCAGTTTCTGTCTGTTGCCTCTTGCAAATCTCATGAAGTTCAACGAGGCCAAGTGCAAAGTGCTGCACCTGTGATTCTCTCCCTCTACTCTGCTCTCATGAGACCCCACCTGAAATACTGCATTCAGCTCTGGGGCCCCCAGCACAACAAGGACATGGACCTGTTGAAATGAGTCCAGAGGAGGGCCACAAGGATGATCAGAGGGCTGGAGCACCTCTCCTATGAAGACAGGCTGAGGGAGTTGGGGTTGTTCAGCCTGGAGAAGAGAAGGCTCTGGAGAGAACTTACAGCAGCCTTCCAGTACCTAAAGGGGGCCTACAAGAATGCTCGAGAGGGACTCTTTTTCAGGGAGTGTAGTGATAGGACAAGGGATAATGACTTTAAACTGAAAGAGGGTAGATTTAGATTAGATATAAGGAAGCAATTCTTTACTATGAGGGTGGTGAGGCACTGGAGGAGGTTGTGTAGAGAAGCTGTGGATGCCCCATCCCTGGAGGTGTTCAAGGCCAGGCTGGATGGGGCTTTGATCTATCTGGTCTAGTGGAAGGTGTCCCTGCCTGCAGCATGGGCTTTGGAACTAGATGATCTTTAAGGTCCCTTCCAAACCAAACCGTTCGATGATTCTGTCAATACAAAGGTTGACAAACACTTCCAAAGAGTCAGATGCTGCTGCCAAAAAGATATTAAAATGATCTTCAGTTTCATATCTATTTGCTGCGGTTAACATCAGCAATACACCATCACAGATTCTTAGATTAATTATTCTAGTAGGAAAAGACTCATAAAATGCATTTGTTGAAAGTAACATCTGTTTCAGGTTTCTTACCCTGTCCTCCCTTTAATTTCTCATAAATATCTTTCATCTCATTTTGTTGTATTTGACTAAGTTTACTGAAACAATAAATATACCAAGGATTTGTATTTGTTGAGTGAAGGCTATTTCCAGAGGACAATCCTCTAATTATCTGCACCATGTGATCTATTTCTTTTATAAAAATGTATTCAGAGACAGTACATTTCCTCAACATAAGAATCCTTTTCTGCTTTTGGGCTGGCTAAGTAATATTTGTGAATTGTTTATTTGATTCCTACTTTTCCCTCATTATTTGATGAATACATTTGTTCACAAATGAAATGTGTTCATTATTTTACTACTTTGCAGATGGTTGAATAATATTAATCAAAGAAATGATCTGCAATATTTTTTTCCTGTTTAACTGTTAAGCATAGCTGATTCTCTTATCTCACCTTATTTGACCTCTAATTTTACCCATCACTCAAACCACACTTAATCATTTCTGTTGGATATGAACCATGTAACCAAAAAAAAAAAATAATAATTTTTTTTTTCTTAGATCACAGCAGGCTTTCATATACAGCTCCCATGACTTTTGCATGTCCAAATGGCCTGCTGAGAACCACAAAAATCCTCCAAACTAGACCTGCTACTGTTCCTGTCTGAGGTGCACCAGGAACAACTTCTCCAGAGCACAGTGCACACCATACCCATGGGCACTACCCCAGCAACCTGGACTGGGTGACCCTTACAGTCTCATAGGTTTTGGCTACGTGCATGGATAGAAGCATGTCTCCTGTCTTTCTGCTTTTTTAGAATATTTCATCTGTATTCAAAGGTTACTGCCATTTACAGCTGAAGATGTCTAAACAGAACTAGTGTCTGGGTATGTAGCTAAAAGCATTTGACCCCAACATTTATTTTTAAGAAAGGAATAGGTTTAATGGACTGTGTCCTGAGAAATCTGACTTCAGCTCCTGTGTTGGCCTCAAATGTCTTCTGAAAATTGTGAAAGGGAAGGGAAGGGAAGGGAAGGGAAGGGAAGGGAAGGGAAGGGAAGGGAAGGGAAGGAAAGGAAAGGCAAGGAAAGGAAAGGAAAGGAAAGGAAAGGAAAGGAAAGGAAAGGAAAGGAAAGGAAAGGAAAGGAAAGGAAAGGAAAGGAAAGGAAAGGAAAGGAAAGGAAAGGAAAGGAAAGGAAAGGAAAAGTACGCAAGTGAATTTTCTTCCTTGTTTCAGCACTGCTCTTCTGGCAATTCACTTTATTCCTCTTGCACTGCATGCTCCTGCATGTGTAAAATGGGAATATTGTTTATGTTACTTGTAAAATTAATTATTTTTATTTATAACTTTATATTGTTTAGTAAACTGTGAAATGTTTGGGTCAGAGACTTCCATTGTTGTTTTGTGTTTGTATTAGGCTAGCACAATGAGACTCTAACTTCAGTTTTCTTTCTAGACATTACAATGCAGTTAAATAATAATGCTTATTGTGAACAACAGTATGTTTCTACGTTTCATTTCTTGGGAGGATGGGATGTTTCAGGTTTGGAGCACCTTCTAATCATCATGACAGATGCATTATGTCTTATGTGCTATTTAGTTTAACCAGAAGTGGTAGACATCTCCTACTGCATAAACTATGCATGTACAAGCAAAGCAGTATTAAATATTGATGTCTATCTTAATCAGTGAGAAACTCTTTTAAGTTCATGTTTTATTTCACTTCTGAAATTCAGTCTCAGTGTATCTAACAGTATGCCTTGGTTTGCCTTTCAAGAAAGAAAGAAATATTTTAGTCAAATTTTGATTGCTTTATTTTAAAACGATAATAAAGTGCGATTAAACCAATGTGCCATGGAAGTTGGGATATTTTTTCACTGTGGATTCCTCTTGTTCCTGCTGTCTAGGTTGTACAGACTATGTAACTAGGCTGCATAGTCTATACAAACTTTAATGTAGAAATTTCAGTTTCGTTTTCTCTCTGATGCTTCAACTGTTTTCCTCCTATTTTTCCTTTAGTAAAGCCACTGCCTTCTCTCACTTTCATTGTCAGAGTACAGATTTTAAAGAACTTAGGAATCACTCCAATTGCCTTTGTAGAGGAGTCAAGAAAGATTTCTTCTTTCTCAGGTAAAAATGGCATAGGCATGATGGATTTGCTCAAAGTGTAAGGGAAGCAAGGGTATATATTCCTTGAGGAGGATTCAGGAATTGTCATTACTATTGTGGCCAGTGTGAATAAAGATCAAATAATTTTTCTAAGTAAAGTAATCCCAAGATTTTAGCAGCAGACCTTGCAAGCAGAAGAATAGAGAAGAATCAGGCTTTATAAACTAATATCTTCATTTGAGATCGTTTCACCTATTGCACACCTGTAAGATGGTAGGCTAAAAAAGACTGATGAGAATATCTTTTGGAACAGCCTGGAGACAATACTATGTCTGCAATGCATTATGTCATGTAAGTCTTGTAACTTGACCCATTTAAAGGTCTGGAAAATTAAGTTAATATACTGAAGCCTGCTGCTTAAATTGTTCCTGTTATTTCAATTACCTGTATATTCAATTACTTATTGAATTGTACTTTGGTCAATCAGCTTTTCCTAGGAACTCTCTGTCACCGTACTATCTCTAAGCTTTTTTAAACCCTGTACTGGTGGGATGCATAAGCTTACGTTTATGAAGGCTCCTCAGTTCCAAAGGAATTCAGCATAACTGGTGCAGAGTTTCAGAGCAACAATAAAAATTGTCTGATTCGGATCCCAAAATCTTTTGAATAAGGCAACAAGCTGCCTGGTGAAATTAAGATAGCTCCAGTAGCTCATCCAGTAGAGGGAACTCTTACACAGTACAAAGTCAGGCCAGGAACACATTGTAGTAAATCAAGGGTGTAAATATGCAATGTGTGTACATTGCAAAAATCTAACAATGTTTTTTGGCTTCTTGGTACGTGGCATATTAACCTTTGTGTTTTTATCGAGCTGCAGTTTACCACAGAGAAAGTGTGACTCTGCTAGATACCAGACTGCAACTGATTTCAGTTCAAAACCTCACACAGAAGTTAGTGAATGTTTAGGAGGAAGAAGAGGGAACATCTGTGACTACTTTTTTCTTTAAAACCTGCAAATTGTCTTTGAGAATGGAAAACCACTTTTTTCATTTCCTGGGAACATTTGTTTCAGAGACTTTTTGTTTTTAAAATGTGTTTCACTTTGAAACTTTCATTGCTGTGACTGCGTGACTTAAATCTTTTGTTCCCTATGCTCAGGACAAATGTTATCTGAGTAAAGCGAGAATCGGGTATCTTTATATTGGCCCCAGGGTCTAGATTTACAACAGTGCTTTGCATCTTCCTTGTAGGTACTTCCTGAAGGCATCTAGATTTCTTTTCGTGGTTTTGGCCATTAAATACTTTTAAAAATTTCACAGAATAAAAGATCTTTTTCAATTTCTATCTGATATTGATGTCAGCCCTGAAGATAAGCATAAAGTTCTACTTTTATGAAAGGCAGGATGGGCCCAAAGTTCATGGATGGGCGCTTATAATTAGGCACAGTGCCATCTATGATCCTGTATCTCATTCCTGTCTGGCAAACCAAATGCAGTGTTTACTTTTACTTTCTCATGGTACTTAGTATAATTTGTTTTTGTAAAGAGCTTTGCATCATTGCTGACCTTCCAGAGGAACAACTTCTCATTTTTTTTGGTGGCCCTAACCAAGCATTTTTATTCCTTTTTTTTTTTTTTTTTCTCTTTTCTTTTTTTTTTTCNCTGTATCTCATTCCTGTCTGGCAAACCAAATGCAGTGTTTACTTTTACTTTCTCATGGTACTTAGTATAATTTGTTTTTGTAAAGAGCTTTGCATCATTGCTGACCTTCCAGAGGAACAACTTCTCATTTTTTTTGGTGGCCCTAACCAAGCATTTTTATTCCTTTTTTTTTTTTTCTCGTCTTTCCTATTCTTTTTCCCCTCGTTTTAGCAGTCTCTCTTTGTTCATTTTGTGGCTGGTAATGGCTTTTTGTGGCCTGTTTTCCAATGGTTTGAATGTGTCTTAACCTTTTTTTTTTTTTTTTTGAGGTGTCCTTCCATCTATGGAGAGAGAACAAGAGAGATGTACAGTAGACTGGTTACCATTTTCTCATTGCTGTAAATTCAGAGTAACTTCTCTGAAAACACATATTCATTCAGTATTCAGTGAACAGATATTTTATCTCAGCACTTACTCATTTCGTAAAGAAAGGCATTATGTTCCCATACCAACCAGCCGTGATGGACATTTTGACATGTAAATAAGCGATTTTTTTTTTTTTAATCCTTCTCATGTCACTCAATAACTAAGGCTGATAATTATCTTTTTCAATGTTTCCATGGAGTTCAGAAAGCTCTTTTTAACAAAGGAGTTGAAAACATGGCATATAGGTCTCTCTTTACTTATGATGCATTTTGTGGGTTTGGAAGCTATGCTGTATAGACCCCTCCTTGCTCATATTCTCTCACTTGGATCATTTTGTTACATATTTCCAGAGCCTGAAGTAGGATCATTTCAGGCTTTTTGGCTTCATAGGTGCAGACACACACCAAATAATTTTGCAGCTGCCACCTGCAATCCCAGCAGAAACACCCCAACTCATTCAGAATTGCAGTTTTGCTTGCTCAGTGCTGCACACACACAGATGATCTCCTCCAAGCAGGTATGCCTGCTAGCCTTCTTGATGGTGCTCTGTAATTTCCAGACTTGAGCTATGCATCATTTAGCAGTACTGTATGGAAGTGTCAGATTAGATATATACTAGTCTAGGCATCCATGTTGATATACACATCATAGTACTGTCAGTATGAGTGTGCTTAAGTCAAAACTCAGTAAATCAAAGCAGAGATCATCATACATAACTCTGCATTGAGGAGGGGGGAAGGGAAAAGTTGTCTAAATCTAACATTTTCACACTAATTATGAAGATACACTTTTCACTTACATATAAAGAAGCAACAGAGACATCATTGAAGCCAGTCTGGCAAAGTCACTTTTATCCTTCATGTGACAGGGTTCTTTTTGTGCCTCGCAGCAAAGCTTTGGTAGCTGGTTAGAACAAAAAGGAAAACTATGTAAAACAAAAAGGAAAATTATATCACAAGTAGCACAGTGGAAAGAGTTAGGAAATAATATAAATCACACCCCATTCCCTCAGCAACCCGCCTCTCGCCCCAACAGATCAAAGTCTTTATATTTCAGAACCAAAGCTTCTTTATATTAAATACCAAGAAAGTATGTTTAGATAACATTAAGGGACTGACTGAAACCATAAAAGTCAGGAAATTCAGAATTAAGGCTGGCACTCTGATCTTAAATCACATAGTGGAGAAAGGCAGTGTTGGGGATGGGAAGGTGAACCCAGGCATGTCAATGTAAGCTGAGGAGGGAAAGTGAGACCTACCTTGGCATCTTCCTGCGTGTATCACTGGAAACTGAATGGATGTGTGGTTTGAGGATTTTATTAATGTTCATTATACCACTGCTTGCATTTTTTTTCTGGCTTATTGGTCAAATAAATATGTGTTTTGGCAGTTTAAGAATGTTTCTAGTATATGCTCATCAGAAATCAACTGTGCTTTCTGTAGCTATCCTGTTTAGGCAGAGGAGAGAGAGGGTGGTGGGATTATTTAGCTTTGTTTTCTTTTTCTTTTGAAATTTGTGCTGCTCTTAGCCACACTGGTATCAAGTTTTAGCTACCCTGTCCTGCAAGCTAGCTTTAAATCTTGTTAAAACTGAAATCCCAGTTATATCCTTATAGCTTTTTCTATGCAACTTCAATAGAACTCAGTTTTTCTTTTCTTAAATTTCTGAGTAGACTGCTGTTAAAAAATGCTGAATCTCTCCACCCTGCATGTGGCTTCATTTCAGTTATGACTAAACTGATTTCTGTGTATAGACACATACAATCTGTATAATCACAATATACGAGTCTGAGATAATTGAGGGTGAAAAAAATCGGTATAAATGCCACAGTATTTATTCATCGAAATTTACTTCTTTATAGAATCAAGAACAAAGTCTACCCAACAAATTTGTATATTTTTAAATAGATATTAATGTTTGTTTGATAAGAAACACTCCACCTATCTGTAAGACTGAAAGTGGCAGCTCTGAAAAATGTTAATGTTAAAACTTATTTTCCGTGTTTTTGTTGTTGTTGTTGTTGTTGTTTTGTTGTTTCTTTGTTTGTTTTTAGTTTCTCTTTAAGATTTTCAGATGTTTGTTCCTGGCGTGCTAGTCTTGTATGAAGGGTGTCAGAAACTAAAATTCCTCTTTTGTTTATTAAAAAATCAGAAAGAATACAGATCGTAATAACTTTAAATATCAAAACATTGAAATACTGTGTTTCAATATGTATGTGTATGGTAAACTATGAACGAGATAAAAATAACCATGCACCTTCCTCTTTTTTGATAGAATTATTTTTAAATGAAAAATACTGAAATATAAAATGAAAAAAAATATATCTGGTAGAGCTATGCTTTACTTTTCTGTTTATCCTTCATGATAAAGTGTTGTCCCCCCAGCACTTACCAGTGTTGCCTTCTTCAGGAAGACAAATTGCTGAACAATCCCAGAAATTCTCACATTTTGACACAAAATATGTAACTTGTATAAGTCCTTTTTTGTATTTGATCTTTGTCCACAATGAACTAGCCAGCAGGATGGCCTTGGAAAGAAGTTAGTGTATTTGGAAACTAATTAAAAAAAACTATAATGACAAACAAGTAGGAAAAGGATAAGTATATTTATACAGGAGACCTGATTTAAGAGAAAAAATACCAAGCAGGGTACAGATACAGAATATATGAGCATAATGGTGTGGAGAGGATGATATTTCTATAGAGTGGCAATGCTGGAAATATATAAATATTCTCACCTTTCCAGTTGAGATGAAAAATTGATATTGACAGTATTTTACACTGTTTTTTTAAAGAGTTCTGAATACTTTTCTATTCTTTTTTTTTTTCCAATGGATTTAGAATATTATCATTTGAAATAAAAAAAGAATAACTGGCTTGCAACCTCTGTTTGATACTTCTTTTGATGTTTTTCTTCTTGATTAAAGAAGAATAACTGTCTCTTTGTATGGAGTACAGATATAATTTCAGCAGTGAACCAAAATCAGGTCAGAACACTCTGGCTAGTTCTGCATGGAAAGAAAGAGTAAACAGTTGGCTCATACAAAACAGTAGCCAATATCCCACTGACTTTTATCTCTTATCAAAACTTGTCCAGTTTCCCTTCCATCTAATAAAAAAAAAAATGTATAAAATTTTTATTATATAATACAAGACACAGGTCTGAAATTCTTTATAGGAGTTAGTTACAAGTTGTCCCAAAACCTAAAAATATTTGAAAGAAATCATTATTTTTTTCATTGGAGACCAGCCGTACACAGGCTTAAATGTTGATACGTTATTGCACAAGTAGTTATCTTCAGAAAATTGGGAGGGATTTAATGCAGTTTTAAGTTACATAAAAAGTAAGAATTTTTATAGTAATATCTTTTACCTCTCCATCAACAAGGGATTTTCACCTAGAGGGAATCAGAGCACTTGTGAAAGTGAAATTAATTAAACATGACATATCTGTTATATTCGTGACATGCACATATGATAACTTTTATAAGCAGACAGATTTAAGTGCAAAAAAATAAGAAGTGCACTGATATGATGTAAAGAAGTGTTATGTAAACTTAAGTGAAGATAGAAATATACAAGGTAGTTAGGATGCCAAAAAGATACACAAACTATAAGGCCAATTGTTTTTACCAGTGTGGCTGCTGACCTTGCGTTGCCTTGCCTTGCCTTGCCCCCTTTACTTGCCTTTCTCCCTTCCCCTTCTCCTTCCCCTTCCCCTGTCCAGATGTTGCTGTTACCATTTTGGAATCTGTAGTTTGGAGACCTCCAGAGTAATTTTTTTTTCCTTTGTTTATATAGATCAAAGATATCCATCCTACATGTGAGAAACCAAGATGCTTAATTCTAGTCTGGTACAATTCATAAATACATGCAAAAATACGAAGTGAAGTTTATTGTGGAAATGCTGACAAACCTTTAACTGGCATTGAAAACAGAGACGCTATAATCAGAATTAGTTTAACTACCTTTTATCCTTATTATGATTGGCTTTACCAAGTTAAGACAACAATAAATTGAAGCTACCAACATACATGAAATTGATCTTCACTGCTGTAATGTAATTAGTTTTTAATTCTTTTACTAGGTCCTCTGGATCTACTTAAATTTTGAAAGCAATTCAAAGAGATACCTTAATTATTACAATATGCAGCTTAACACACATTCCACAGAATCTCAGCAGTGAACACCTACATGCTGCTCTCTCCAGCTCTTCTCCCAGTGTCTGTATTCAATTTCCAACTTTCCAAAATCCAAGCATGCAGTCTCAGCACACTCACAAAGCAAGTTAATCATTGTTCTATTACAGCACACATACATCCAGGCCTTGCCTTTTGTCTGATTTATATGAAGCATATATTTTTCTCTTTTTTTCCTCTCTTTTCCACTGTCTTGGTGTATAAAGTTGGCAATGTCTTTGCAATAAATACTATATCTTCTTTTGTATTTCTTTATTATGGATTAGACACCACATGCTTTAGCAATACCCTCTTCAAGCTAATAGTGGAAACAAAGGATCAAGAGACCTAGTGAGCACATTACTAAGCAAATCTGATTTGATTGAGAAATTATGTTTGATAATTTGATAATTTGATAAAATGATAGCATCATGCATATCACACTTGTCAACATATAGACAGCATCCTATTGTTTAGCTTGGTTGTGTTGGCTGTTTATTGAACCTGCAAAGTAAAGACACATCCATTCTATTACTTAGCTGTGTTTTTCCTGTGGTTAAGAGTATGAAATACTTAAAAATGCACTTCTTGTATTCAGATATTGTCTATTAATATAGCAACAAAAGATATTCCTGTTATTTGGAGTGATACAGGACTAAGAAATACTAGTACGTACATTTAATGAAAAAAAGTGAATTAAAAAAATACAAAATAAAAGTGCTTAGAGAATATTTTACTCAAATATTTAATCAGAACAAAAGAAAGGTAGAATAGTACAATAATTTTACACTTTTTCATAGCGTGTCCCCCTCCCCCCCTTGCAGTGAATATCAGAGCAGGGTGGCTAAAATACATTGTGACAAAACAGCATACTTAAAAATGTAGGTTTGAAAGTTAGGAAGCCTGGGGGTTCCCAGGCTGCAATCAGTGTGTACCAGAGGTCTGAAGTCACAGACCAATGATGTTGCCCTTCCAAGTGTTCCAACTGGTGGAATGTCATGCAGCCATGCATTTTCCCAAGGCCATTTCACAAAAGTTCATAAAACTGAAACTACTTTTCACCAGGACAGTTAGGTTTTGACAAATAGGTATTTTTTTTGCACCAAAAAAAAAAAAAAAATTACATTTTTTTCCCAAAACTTCCTGACCAAATCTAGCTACAAATAGATGTGCAAAACTTGTCTTCTCTTCATAGCAAACCTTTGAGATTTATCTTTGCTTTACTTGTGTGATGCCATTTTCTGATACAGATGTTTATCTGAATTTCACAAGGACCCAAAAGTTACCAGAGATCCATCGTTTTTCCTAGCATGTATTTAGCAGGGTCCAAGATCACATCCTTCAGCAGAAAGATGGCTATTAGTTATGATTATATCTAATTATGACAATAATCAAATATGTTTATTAATGTTAATTTTAATAACTTAATATCATTAATATCCACACAAGCACCCAATTGAATCTGGTAACATTCATGACTTCTGTAGTTTCCCTGGAAAAAGGTAATAAAATATAATCTCATTTTGAGTGAAAAATGTTTCTTTTAGAGACTTTGAATTGTTTCTAATTTTATTGTGCCCTGTTGTTCTTGTACTAAAGCTAGAGAATGCCGTAGCAACTGAACTAGCTCTCTAAACCATATATGTTTCGTTCACTAACATCTTCATGAGTTAAATTTCCAATATTCATTTTTCTGGAAATATAGACATATATCAATTAGGCTTTTGACAAAACTGCTTATAACTTAAATTTCCTAAATTCATTTCTATGGAAATAAGGGTATATACCAGTTAAGATTTTGACAACACTAATTATAAAAGCAGAATGTTACAAAGTTGGCATTCTTTACTCCTAGGTACTTGTAATAATGATGGAATTTACTTGAAATTACAGTAAAAGATATTGCAGGGGGTTATATCTTTTTTTTTTTTTTTTTTGAAATGGTCTCTTCCATTTTGAAAGTAGTGATAATGATGACTTTCTATAAGACTGCATTGATACATATCACTTCATATTATAAGGAAGCATCATTTTGTCTTTTAACAGCTTGGTACAAAGCCCTAGGAATGTAAATCCCTATGATACTGCAAAGCTAGAAAACCTTGATTCAGTAAGGTCCCTGAAATTTTAAGCATGTGAGAAGCAAACTAAATCAGCTGGAATAATTAAAGTCTTATGCTTTTAAAAATGATGCTAAATTGAGCCAAAATGCTGTCAAGTCCCACAGAAAACATGTGCTCCTATGTAAGTTTTTAATAGAAATCATTGTATTCTCATGTTCGTAAACACTTCTAAGGGGTCTGAGTTAGAGATGCGCATGCTGGTATCTACAGTGATAAATATGGAGTTTATATACTGAAGACTAAATTAAAATAAAGTGAATAAATGTTTAAGCAAGTAGGTACATTTTAAAATATAAAAAGCGTTACGAAGATGTATGGAGAAGAAAGGAGTAAAACAGAAGTGTAGGAAGATTACAAAACTATATTATTGGAAGAGTAAGAACCGGTGTCCATATTATACCAAATGTTATAAGGAGTGATTTCCATTTATTTTAGAGCATTTCCAATTAAAGTTTTAATGGGAAGAAAATCCTTGACAATAATTACTTCTCCTAAAAGAAAGATAATCTCCAATAATTAAAGGGTTAGAATTAATCCTTTTTACAGACAGAACATCCACCTTGATGACATTAAATTACTCTTTTGAAAATCTTTCAAAAGGAAAAAAATATATATTTCACAGGAGAAGTTCTGTTGAAAATCATCAGATGAAGGAATTTCCAAATTTAATTTTATTTGTGTCAATTTGAAATATATAACATCAGATTATCTTTAATGTTATCTACAACAACATGCAGTGTAATCAGGCTGTATTTATATTCACGGCTATTCTAAAACTGCTGTGCTGTTGTGTCAGTGCTTAGAAATCCCAATTCTCAAGCATTTCTGCAGTGTCAGTAAATTGAATTTCATACAAATAAGTACAATATGTAGTTGAGACCAATTCTGCAGGAGGTTAATCAAGGTTTTCAGAAAGTCTTTTTGCAGTTTTCAGGTGCCTCCCTCTCAGTACTGTGAACTTGCCTTGGTGTGTAATACATGGAATGAAACAGAACTCATCTGGAAAACTGTGAATTTAACAGTTACACATTCACAAATTATTTCATCTTACATAGTTTCACCATTGCACTGAAGGCTTCCAGTTCTTTTTCAGCTGCTACTGGATACATCAACTCCTAAGTCAGCTAAATTTATAGTAAAGATGTAAAACTTTGAAAATAATACAACTGTTACAAGCGTGTATGCTCTCTGGTGGAGAAGGAGAATTTGGATAGGTTCACTTGAGCAGTGCAATGCCAGAACATGCCTTGAAATGGATTAGGAGGATGATGAGCAGTTTCATTGCTGTACACAGGTTTTGTATTTTCTTCCCAGCTTTCCACAAAACAGAAACACAGCAAGCAACAAGCAAGCAAACACATCCAGCAGCAAAGTAAACTCTGTCAAAAGCTTATAAGGAAAAACAGCAACACTGGGAAAGTAGATATTTCTGGGGATGAGCAAGCACCCCTCATGGAACAAAGATGGGTTTATTCTGGAAAGGTATTAGCATCATCAAATCTAAAATGACTGGATCACTAGATATGATAATTTTGATGATATATTATCCCTGAAACCATGTCAAGAGGCAGATATTTGAAATTTAGGATTGATGATATACCTCTGTTTTGATGAGAAATAGTGATTTGGGGTCATTTGCTGTTTATTTATTTATTTATTTATTCTCCTTAACTCTAAATGCTAGGTACAACAGATCTAAATTAATCTAATTGTGATATGTAGTAATGGGTGCAAATCCTAATCAAACCAATGAAAAAGCTTACCTGGATCTTGGATCGAGCCCCACACTATGTTTTCAGTAACAATTATTAGAATCGGATGAGAAGTTGGCAATGAATCTGTCAGCAAGTAAACTCGGCCCATCCCTCTGCATCTTACTTCACAAGACATCCCATTGATTTAACTCGAATTTCTCATGGGACTGTAGTGGTCCAGTCTGCCTGTGCATCAATTAGGAAGATAAAACCCTAATTCCCAGAACCCTCGTTTGCCTACAGTACTAGGTTGTACATTAGTTACAGAATCTTTCCTGCTTCTTCATACAGCCACAGTTCAAGCATATTACTCAGGCTCAGGGGCAAACTAAACTCTAAATAGTCCCACTGGAACTTGCTCAAGTATCTTGGCTGAGCTACACTCCTTTTCTTTGCCTTAAAATTAAAACAGCAGAATGTGCTTGAAAGCTTCCACATTCAAACCTCAAATAGCAGGTCTCTGCATTTAAAACATGGTTTGTTGCTTCATCTTTCTTGTGATTGTTTCAACCTTTCCTGGTAGACATTAATCTTCCACTCTTTAATATAAAATACTGAAGGAAGGAAGGGACACCAATTAAGCCTCTGTTATCTAGGGAAAGGCAAGCAATTTCTTCACTAATTGAATTAAGGATTGTGGAGGGCAGCCATTTCACTATAATCCTAATTTGCTTCTGTAATTAATAAAACCTATCTCTGATGCTGACCAGTTAAAATCATAACCTTAACTAATATTTCAGCTTAAGGAAAGATCATTATTTCTAATACATGGACAAATGTATTTTCAGCAGAGTTTATTCAGTAATATCAGCATCTTTTTTTTTTTTTTTTAATGTGTATAGCAATATTTTCTTTAAAAGAAAGAAGATTACACTAGATGGTAGTATAAACCCTCATAAATGCATAACTTTCTCAGAGAGAGAGACAGGGAATGTAATTCCTAAAGAGTACCACTGGATAAATAAAATGGCGTGAAAAAAGTGAATCTAGGCTTTGATACAAACTTTACTTTGTGTTTGGATGCTGCCACATATGATGAAGCTAAAGGTATGATTTTCTTTCATATATTAGAGCCATATCAGAATGAAAATAAGCCTTGCCTCTGTATCACTGTTTTACTTTTCCTTTATGGTTGTTTTTTGTTGTTGATCTTGTCATTCTTGTTGTTGTTTTTGTTGAGTATGTTAGCCAGCACCACTGTCCTCCAATACGTTCTCGCATGGAGGTTCCAGTTATAATCTAAAAAATGATTATAATATTAACATTACCAGTTATTAATCTTGCAGAAGCCATTACATGGAAAAAAGAATCCACCTTGCTGGGTGCTAGTGTGTTATGTCGTTCTAGTGTACCTTGTGCTACACAAGGTACAGAAAACAGTATGAAATATTGTTTAAGCAGCTTCTAAGGTGATACTTTAACTGTGGGATAACATGACAGGCAATGTTCAAGGAATAAAATAGTCTCCTATCCAGTGAGTTATTTAACTATTTTACTAATTTTTTAAACCACTGCCTGATATATAAAGCAATTGCCATCAAAGTTAATAGAGAAACATGACTTGATCTTTGTCAGAAACTGTCATTTACAAAGTAATTCTTCCATTCAGTTGACTCCAAGAGGGCCCATGCCCAAGAATTTTAATTTTCATCTGTTAATTTTGATGATTTAGGTTTAACATGTGTTAACAAAGATCATAACTTACTTTTATGAAAATGTAATGTAGCTTATGTGACGCACATATTTTTCTGTGGGCACTTGACTGGCCTTAAAATGATAGGTTTCTACCCACATTATTTTAGAAATCCCAAATAAATGTATATTTAATTAAATGAGGAACATATATTTCAAACATGTAGATCATTTTAAATGAAAACTACAGATTAGCACTGAATGTTGTTACTTTAAATACTCTTCATGCATATTCAATTAAATGACACAAACTCAGCAAATTCACAGTACCCTTGTTTTCCAAGGATCTCTAAAAATTAAAAACCTAATCCACTCACTTCATAATAGCTAGAGGTTTGTGCTGGAATAATACTAAAGATGACAACAAAATCACAACTGTTTTATATTGGAGTAAATGGTGATTGAGGTCTGAAGAATTAAAAAACCTATTAAACTTGTTTCACATAGCAAAAGGTCTAAGCATCTGCAGAACTAACTCCAGTAAAGTACCACACCACCACCACCAAACCCCAGCCCTCAGAGCTCACTTGGAAGATATAGAAGCCTCTCCCTACAAAATACACGACAATCCTTTTTCATGAAGGAACGCAAGGTGACATTAAAAGTGCAATTAATAAAACTACAACAGCCAGTATTTGCAGTATATGAAAAGGTTGTTCAGGGATAATAAAAAGAATTCAGATATGTAAACTAAAGGTGAAAGAAAAGGAAAAAAAGGAAAAGTATCTACCCACAGAATACAGTTACTGGAAAACAGAGGTTTAACTTCTCAGCCAGTATAAATCAGCACACCTTCCCTGGCATGAATAGAGTGTTGGCAGTAAACCCAATAGTTGAGAATCTGGACTAATAAAGAAAGAAAAGATTGTTATGGGAGAAATGAAAGGATTACAACAGATTCAGAAACACCCTTTATTTTACTGCATACACATCTGCGCTTCTTAAATGTATGGGTATGAATTTGAAACAAATGAAAAAAAATTATTTTTACATCAGTATTTGGATAATCTAAAAACATATAGTCCAGGTGGAGAACTGTCAATATTCTTGAAAATGTGGAAAGTGCTTGAAGAAGAATATAATTTCTTCTCAGAAAAATGCAAAGTAAAATAAAAGTGTCCTAACGAGTGTCCTATATCTGCGCTGACCAAACAAATGCATCAAAACACAATCATATGTTGACAGAAATGGCACTGTCATATCATTTCCAGCTGCTGCAAACATGATCTGGATTTTAGACACAAAACCACAGTAGCCTTGCTGTTCTGGCAGAATATGTTATGATGCTTGTTATGTGTCTCAGTGTTCAACAGGAAACTATCATAAGAATCAAACGCCAGGACATTGAGGAAAGCATGAAATAAAGGGATTCCTGCTGTGAAAAGGTTATCATTACCTTTGTAGGGCAGAGAATTTGGATAAGATGGGCAAGTAGCTATTATGTGGTTAATAAAGATAATGTCAGATTACACCCAGTAATTCTAGAATAATTTTTTATTGCTTTCTAAGATGCTGTGTAGATCCAGCAAATATCTGTTTTCTGAGATACATGCATGTATCCCCAGATGAGTTATGTACTAAATAGTGAACAATAAAGACAGCAGAAGCCTCTCAGGTGACTACACAATCTTACCTGGCCTGATTCCAGTTACTCCACTTACTATAAAATATCTCTTGTTGAACTAGAAAGTAATGCTCTTCATTTTCTGAGTTAATATACATGCAAACACATATGCACACAAGTTTGTCTTCAATATTGTTTCTGTCCTACAACTATTGAGGTCCTATTGAGGTCCTATTGAGGCATGCCAGATTTCTAGTTACTGTGGGTTGATGACACCAGCAATAGCTATGTTTATTAATTTACATGCTTCTGTTCCCTGCAACTTCAGGATTTAAGTATGTGCTTGTTAGGAAGTAGGGCTCTGTGGAAAGTAATAGGAGACCTTGCACATCATGCTCTTGTTTATTCTCATGCAAAACATTACTATTTTTACACTTCTAATTCTTTTCTTCTATTTACTTCTGATCTGAAAGAAAACAACCCAGGTTTATCTGTTTTCTATCTTAGATATTAATAATCCCAGAAGTAAGGCAGGAATTGAGACTGACTGCAGCCCAGAGGACTGCTTTAACTAGCAAGCCCTACATGCCATGCTAAAGGCTACATCACTCATTCTGGCACTTGGCTTTGGCATTCTTGGATCCACATTTACTCAGATACAAAAAGAGGTGTGAGATATCTTCATTCAGACTAGCTTTAACAAGCAGTTAAATTATGTTCTGAGGTTGTATGAGATGTAGGGTTGAGACCTTTCAGGCTGAAAACCAAGACTCAGACTATACAAGTAAATATTTTATCTAACATGTTGTTATGCAAAAGATGGAAGACTATATTTATGCACTATATTGGATTCAGATTATAGGTCTCCAGAACATGTATAGGGATATTAAGCAGGTTTAAGTTAATCTTTAAATGACAGTAAAGAATACTGCTAAAATAGAAGCTTTATTCCCAGAGAGTATGTGTTCCTGGTACTCAGTCACCAGGATTAGTGCACCCTTTAAATACAGGTATTGTAGATGGATTTATTGGTATAAAGCAATTAAATTTCATCAAAATCCCATTTTAAGGAACCAAAGTAGGAATTCTGGATGTCATTTCTGACCCCTGTTCCCTGTTCATCCACTGACCTGCTGTCACTATGCCCTCTGCTATCTTTTGTTTTTTACTATACATACAAAGTTTCTAAAAGCAAGAATGATTCAGTATGTATTTTTGTTTGTTTCTATATTTGCTTGTGAAACATGTAGTTTAAAGGATTTCCAACATAGATGCTACTGCTGTAAAAATCTTTGTTGCTTTTGTGTGTGTGTGTGTGTGTGTGTGTGTGTGTGTGTGACTGTTGCTTAGAACATGATGCTCCCACATTTGGTGAGGTACTGCCAAAGCTAGAGATGCCTGCTGGCCAGTTGGACAGTAGTAAACAGAAAGAAAGATTCATCAATCAACAGAGTAGAGGAAAAAATATATATGTTAAAGATTTTCAAATTGTTTCCATTTTCATTTTGATCTGACTTGCACAAGTGCGGTGCTCTGGCTCACTGGATGCTGTTTGATCACTTGGACTATAGCCAATACTTTCTTGTGTATGCTTGAAGTTTTGTCTGTTTGCCAAATGTGTCGCTATGACCTCTTAGACCTTGTACGTATGCTAGTCATGGCAACATGGCCTGACAATGCCTGTCATGATTGAAGGGTGCAATATAAGTCCAGCAGAGTTTTTGAAAATTATGTACTCATTATTCATTCTGTCCTGCTTTTCCTTTTTTTTTCTAATGCATTCTTTTACAACATGTAGCTTAATAGAAACATATATCCAACTTGTGTAGCAGTATTTATGAGAAATCAAGTAATGCAAGGCTGTACTTTTAATAATAAAGGGTACAGTAACAATATTTTAAACATTATACAAATCAGTGGTTCATCAGTATCTTGAATACATTCTCTACAGCTTTCATCTCTTTGAATGCAGTGGTCAGGCTGCTTTTATTTGTCATGTTTTTGTTACTTTTGTCATCTCTGTTTATTATATGCACTTGTAATTAACATGAGAAGTAGACATAGTGTTTTTTCTCTAAATGAAGTGAAAATCTGGAAGAAACAACTATTTTCAATCTTAAGATAGTGAAAATGTTCAGCTACAGCCTTGAAGAAAGGGCAAGACTAAAAAAAAACACTAGCAATGGCTGTGAAAAAGGATGTGAGCAAAGCTTAGATTCAGCTTTTTCTAAATTCATTCAATTTCTACTTTTATATGGCCAAAAATATCAAAGATCTAATGCAATTGCTGAAAGCATAATCTTCTCTTATGTTATACTGAAAGCACAGCTGGCTTTTACATTAATGGACCCATGCTCTAAGCTGTGAAATATTTCAAATATAAATAAAAAACAATCTCTGCCACAATTAACTTGTGTTTTATTCATAAAACCAGTGGTAAGAGGTGGAAAACACAAAAACTATGAGACAACATGAGACAATATTGGCTAGGAATGAGTGCATCAACAGCCAGTCTGACACTGGTATTTTTCATAAGCATCATGATGCAGAATTTTAAGGAGAGAGATGAAATATGGTAACAGTTAGCTGCTCTGAAAATATTTCTGAGAAACTCCTCCCATATCTGAGAGGCAGAGTGAAGCTTATCTGAAAATATAACAAACAGTGGTGCATCCATCCAAGGCGTGAGGTGACATTTTATCATAAATAAGATATGATAGCTGGGTGTTTCAAGGTTGTGAAGGTCCTTGAAAATGAAGGGAAGTGGATTATGCTTGATTGGAAAGAGATCAAGTAACTGATGGAAGAATTTAAAA
Source organism: Anseranas semipalmata (assembly GCA_013399115.1). NCBI lineage: Eukaryota > Metazoa > Chordata > Aves > Anseriformes > Anseranatidae > Anseranas > Anseranas semipalmata. The sequence goes on along the minus strand of VXAA01005748.1, from coordinate 52,004 downwards.
AGGGAGGGAAAAAGCAATGAAGAAAGAATAGCAGATGAATGTGAATGGGTCAGCACTTATCAGTGGATGTCAAATCAGAGAGAAATCATTGCATTAATTGAAAAGCTAGAAGATAGAATCTAGACAAGAGTTTTAGCTGTGTAATTTGTAAGAAACTACACCTTAAACATGTGCAAAGAAAATTGGGCTCTGAATAGCCAGAGTGAAATCAAAGATAAAATATGGCACTTAAGAAGCAGGCTGCTATTATGGTAAAAGGGCACTATATTAACAGTTCTGCTTTAGAGCCTCTGCTGGTACTTTCACCCTGAGATGATGTAATAGGAATGATTTTCATGTGCCAGGTAAGAAAGATGTAAGCATTAAGCAAAGAAAAGATCATCTTACCATGAATTCTGCTTTTGCATAATATTTTCTGTAGAAAACGGACCTGGAAGAACAGAATTAGTAAGGAATTGGAAGCTGAGGGTAATAGGAAAGAGAAGGACATACCCTGACCTTTAAAAGACCAACTGTTAAACAAAGGGTGACCAGAAGAGGACAGAGTCAACAAAACAAAAGCATGCAAGTTTTCAGGAAGATCTTAGTTAATAACACTGAAGTAATTGACCAGTCAAGGAGCGTGAAAGTCGCATAACTGTACTGAATTTGACTACATTTCAAAACTTTAGGAAGAATAGCTTCATGTCAATATTGACAAGTGATCAGATAGCATTAGTCCCACTGAAATTCTATTGCTCTTAGTGTTTTTAGTAATTCAACATGAATGAATAAATAAATGTAAAGACAGCTGCCATACAGAATTTGCAGAGGTCATTATTAATGGGTTCCTTTTTGATTTCTTTTTCATTTGTAATTTCATTCCTCTTTCAGAGATGCTTAACTATCTAACACATGATAAATCCAGAACCCAGAACCTTCTTTCCCTCAATTTTTTTTTTTTTTTTTTTTAGCATGTATTTGAGAATAGAATACAGGTCTCCTGCTTCCAGCAGAAGAATTTCCAGTAGGCTGCAAAAAGTGGTTCAGGATAAAGCATGAATTAATATTTTAAAATTGTAGAAAAATATTTAAAAAATGACATAAAAGAGATGGAAATTCCTTTTGGATTCCTGCTTTTGGTGTAGCAGGTCCATAGCAGGCCCAATAAAGACCCTAACATTACCTGCTTCTTGTGTCTAAATGACATTTCATGTCTAAAGACATTTCGTCTTTAGAAAAGGCTCTGGAGGACAGCATTTAAAACTAGCTAATCAAGTGTTCATCGAGACTATATGAAACTTGAAAGAAAACCAATTTTTTCATGAGATCTCTTAGGAAATGACACTCTATCAGACAAGCAGACTTCTTAGAAAAATACACTTCTTAGGATATATCATTTATTATTTCATGTCCAGGGCAATAAGAATCCAGAAACAGACAAATTTTTACAAACAAACAAACAAAATAGAGCTTTGGTGTACTGCTGAAATACTAGAAATGCACTCATAATAGCAGATTCTAGAGGTTTTGGGTGCTTTTTACATTACCAGCAAAGCAACAAGTGAAGGTGGATATTTCTGAAGATTTTAGCTGTCTCAAACGTATATGCAGTAGAATTTGCAGTACAACTGACAACTCTATCTTTAACGAGAGTCTGCTACTGAGACTACTGCAGTACTATAACTTTTAACATTTAACAGAACTTCTGTACTTTAAGTCACTTAAATATCTTTGGAAATCTGGTCCAAGATATTTTTCATTAGTTATGGATCTTGCAGCTGCCATCTTTGTCATCTCAAAATCAGAATACGGTAAGATTTCATACATCTTTCATTTCTTTATTTCAACACTGTTTAAATACAGAAGCTACTCCAGAATACATGTATGCATCTCTTATTGTAACAATTTTTGAAAAAAAAAAAAACAACAAACTTGCATTTTGTTGCTTCACCTGTTGCCTTTTCATTTCCAGGTAAAACTGAACATGCAGTATGTGAACATTTGAGTCCATATGCCTTGAAATCTAACCTTCTCAGGCATTGCATCTATAAGGACTGTGATTTTAAATTTGTGTCATCCTTTATTATTTATTTTTAATTTGGATCTGAAAACTGCAATATAAAATGGCCAGTATTGATCAAATGTATTTTTTATTGGACTTCTTCTTTTCCAAAACAGATTGGAAAATTACAGTTTTCAACAGTTTTCCACGTATCTATTAACATATCTTTCAGCAGTCTATCCTCTTCTTCCTAAATAAAGTTCATTCATGGGCAGACTGTCATGTTAAAAAAAAGTCACAGTTCATGAGAAAAAAAAAAAAGTTAAATCAACCAATTACAGCTTAACACTTGCTGGATGCCAAATCTGTTAAACAGCTTCTGTGGCTCAGGTACTCTGTAGCTGAGCAGAGCTAAAGTACATAAACACATATATAACCTTCTAAGGTGATGATTTCATTTAGGTTTCCTGAGAGCTGTTGCAGAGACAATATTGGATATAGCTAAGGGCTGAGATTCGCTGCCTAGTAGTGATACAGAATATATTATATTGGAGCCATTGAAGATTTGCAAGAACATCAAATACTGCATTAAATCAAGAGAAAGGGCCCTAGGTAAACTTCCAGAAAGAAACACAAATATAAAATAATATGGATTTTTAGGCTCTAAAATTAGTTTCAAGAAATGCAAAGAAACATGACAAATCCATCCACATTTCCAGAGTTTCTTTGATGCCTCTTACTTTTATTGTGCCAAATGTCTTGTCAGGTTTTGAAAGTATTCTCAAGAACCATCATTTTCCTGCATATAGGACTTCTTAGTTTCTTTGTCCACATTTCTCTTCGCACAACAAGTTCTAGAGCGTATAGTTTTGCCAAATCTATCCATTTTTAGGTTTCATCTGTAATATCTAGTCTCCGTATGTTTTGTTTCCTTTTTGTCTGTATTAGTTGCAGTGCACTTGGCACCATATGACTTCTCCATATGACTTCTGGGGCATTACATTCTTATGTCTACCCTTTAAAGTCCTAGTGATACCTTAGTATCACCAAAAATTGAAAGTACTTCAAACAGCTGCCTATATGAGGGGATATGCAACGATACTGCAACTCTATGGATCATTAAAGATAGGATACATTCAGGTCTATTTTTCAGGATTCGTTATTTCTGAGGACCTTCAGAACAGCACTCTCACACTGTGATTAACCCTACTTTCTCCTGCTTGTGCCTTCTGCATCCTAAATAACTCATGCAGAGGTAATCAATGTCTTGATAAGAAAATATGTGTATAGCAGTGGGATCAATGCCAGAACAATTAAGTCCACCATAAATTGGCATCTCAGCTAAAATTTCTCAATTACACTTGTTATCTGAAAATGACTCTCCACAAATTGTCTCTAAAAAGATAGTTTCCATAGTTACTTCATGTTCTGTTATTAAAATTCAACCCAAATAAATTCACTGCATGTATATATATAAAAATACATATAATATTTGTGAAATGCTATGTTAATTTCTTTGACATTTTGAAGTCTGCACAACTTCAGTCCTAAGTAGAAGCATTTTATTAATGTTGCTTCTGAATCAGATGCAGATGAAGGCTTAATTCACCACTGTGTAACTGTAGCAATAGATTAGTCCAGCTCTACTGAAATAACTCTTTTAGCAACAGATGAAAAATAAAATAAGACCTTAACTGGAGCCAAAGATAATTCTGTAAAATAAATCAAGTATTTAATCTTTAATTCCCAAGAAGATCAATTAAAAAAAAAATACATCTTTTTTAACGGTATTCTTTTTTTTTTTCTTTCCTGTAGATCTTCCTATGCCAGGCACTTTATTTTCTAAATTTAAATAAGAATCTTAACCATTGCCAATATTCTGCTAAAGGTAACCACAAGTATCGACAAGTAGATCTCTACTCTATACTTCCCATTGGCTAAACAATGATAAAAATGATTATTGTTATTCTTTTGTTTACAGTTACAGATAGAAACTATAAAGATCAGATATCAATGCTGTGTATGAGTTTATATAAAAAGAGAATATTCCTGACAAAAGATGGTGAGGTCAAGAGAAGCTCAAATTTTTCCAGCTGGTTACATTGAGCTGACAAAGTCAGTGACTCAGTGACATTCAAAAACTGAGACATATATAGGATGCAGAATAAATGAATCCTGGTAATCCAAATTTTCCAAAACATATTTCTTCAAGAGATTTCTTTCATAAACACCCAGCCCTTTATTTATACCTCTGCTGGTTATCTTAGCATAAATGTTCCCTGACTTGATAATCTTGAACACTTCAAATCAGGTAGCAGTATATTTCCTTACAATGAATGTCAGTACATTAAAGCACCAACTTTTAAGTGACAGTGTAACAGAAAATATTTGGATTGTCTATCAATCTTCAATCTTCTCTCTTAAAGAAAGGTTAGCTGTGCTGCTTCATAGACTTGGAGAACAGACAAAACTCTTGTTAATCACACACACACACAGTATTTTGTATTCCCCCTATAAACTATTTACTTCTAATTTTTTCTGTGCTAGGAAAATAAATAATTAAATTTGTAACATTTGTTGTGGACATTTTGTAAGTGATTTTACCTTAATTTTGGTATGTTTAAATAAAGAAATGTTATTATTATCTATTTTTTTTAATTCCTTCCCTAAAATCTTTTCTTATACACCCTAAAATGTACCAATAATAATAATAATAATAATAATAAAATAGTAGTCTGCATATCTCTCCATAAAGGGCTATACAAATAGCTTGGTGAATAGTGGAAATGAGAGTAAAAATGAAAAGTTATGAAATGATGCAAATAAAAGAAGGTGAAAAGAACTGTTGCAGTTTTAGGTGGAACAAAAATGAAACACCACAATTTTTTTTTGTTTTGTTGGGCTGTATTTTATCTTAATACACTGCGCTATGCACATTTTAGTGCTAAAATGGCCCAAGAATATAGGTCCTCAAATTAATCTGTGTGTGATAAAGAGCTGACAAAGATATTATGTACCTACATGTTGAAGGTTTAACCAGCAGGTATGTCTTTTTCCCAACAGGATTTTGGTAGGATTGATAGAGCAGGATGAATATTTCAGTATTTTATAACATGCTCTGGTGAAGCTCTTCAGGCTGCGAAACCAATGCTGAATATGTGGGAAATGTGTGTTTTTAAAACCAATGCACAGAAGTAATCAAGAACAACGAATATATTTGTAGTCAGTGGCATCTGGGGAGTATGTTCAGATTAACACTAACTTTCTACAAGACCAAGAAGTCTCTTATTTTACTACTTCTGTCTTACCATTGTCTAGGCAGACTGTGCTCCAGCTTGTCAGATGGCATAAATCATTACAGTTTCAGAAATGTCAATGTTTACAAGAAGGATCCTTCCCTGGTCTAGTCACAGGGATCCTTCTTCAGCACATGGTTCTTTTGATGATCAAGAAAAGTTTCTTTGCAACCCAGAGCACACCTTTCAAGGGTTAATGTTTTTGACAAAGGGGAAAAATGATGGAAGAATAGAGATACTTGGATAGATTACTTATGAATAATAGTAGGCAGCAGGAAATCCTCTCATTCTAGCTCAGAAATGAAATATTTACAAATAAATTTTTCACTTAAAATGTATGCTGAAGGTCTTGTTCTTATAACAGAAAGCAAGACGCTAACACTTTTTCACAAAGCATGACTGGAATGTGCTTGGGTTTAAGATAATAGCTGCTTTGCAGGCCTGAGCTAAAACAAATATTGCGTTTGTATTAAGTTTATTTACTATATGTATTTCTCTATATATGTGTATATACAGACACACACACAGACAAAGCAATTAGCACATCAGAAAAACTTAAGCTGGAAACAGTGCAGTTTAGAAGAAAATAAATGCATGTTCATTTTGATCCCCTGGGATAATTCATTACTGAAGTTCAGGGGATTAGATGATTTTAACTCTAACAAAAGGAGAAAATATTTATATAACAAATAGCAAAACCCATCCATTATGCAAATGCTGTAGAAAAACCAAAGCTATGTTAGCAGGTATATAGACATGACACTCATGCATCTTTGTTACTATTAGTAAAAGTGTGACATTAAAGGTACAGTTCCTTTTACATAGATATATTTCTGTGATTCTACACACTGATTCTGATTCTACACACTGCCAGAATAATTTCTTCCTAGTAGCTGGTATGGTGCTGTGTTTTGGATTGAGGATGAGAATAATGCTGATAACACACTGATGTTTTAGCTGTTGCTGAGCAGCGCCTCGCTAAGCTGAGGACTTTTCAGCTTCTCAATCTGCCCTGCCAGCAAGGAGGCTGGGGGTGCCTATTACCCTATGCTTGACATTCATAAAAACTGTTTTTAGACTAAAGAATAGGAGATTGTAAGAAAGAACAGAAAAGTAATTAAAAAACTAATGCTCCAAGTTTAGGGCCTACTACATAACACTTCCATAATAGAGTGATCTCAATAAACCAATTATTCAAATATCCCTGTATTATGTATTTATCTGAGAAAGAGTAATGATATACTCAATATAAAAGGAAGTTCACACCAAAAGGAAAGTGTGAGAACTCTTACAACAGGCAGGCATCTGAGCACTTTACCTCTCTGCCGAACCTTCCTGATATTTTGGCAGTTTGGGATTTTGCCTCATAGCATGAATAGCTAGCTCAAAAGAGTAAACAAGACTGCAATCAGAACAGAAAATAAAGATCTTATAAAGACTTACGGAAAAGAGAAGAAGGAATAGAAAACTGTGGTAATGACACTAGCCTTGTTGAGATATTCCAATGTCTAGAAAACCTGTCTTCATATTTTTGTATTAAAGGTGAGAAAATGTTTGGCATTATAATAGAAGGACAAATTAATAAATAGGTAGGGCAGCTTTTCACTGATTCTCCCTTAATTAGTAAAGAAAAAGTGTACAGGCATCAATTTATATATGCAAAAATGCAGATTTGCTTTATAGAGATCATTTCATGAGCATTTTTTTGAGTATGTATAGTAATTCAGTTCACATCAATGCATGTCTAATTACACAGATTATTTATTTTTCTGGTGTCACTGACCACCCAACAGCTAACTTCTTAAAACATCACACCTGTTCATTATGCCATCTTCCCTGTCACAAGTGCATTTTCCTGAGATAACTGTGTTATAAATATATGTACCTATATATACCATGCTAGAGTACTTTAGAAAGCTATAAATATATATATGTATGTCATTCTTTTAAATGACTGCTTTCATGACAGTAGGAAGAACCAAAATCAAATGCATCTGAGCAAATCTATAAACAATTCACCTGCCTGCAAGTTTTCAATGTTTTCAATTTGCAGTAATCAGTAATAGTGTCTGTCTTATTTAGCATACATACAAATAGTTTTAAAAGAGAAAAATCAAAATTAACAGTTAAATTTACAAATGATAATAACTTGGAAGAATATGCGAATACCAGTAAAAATGAAGTAATACCTCAAAGCCAAAGCCAAAGAAGCATTGGTTAAAGCATTATAAAATGAAACTAAGCATAGAAAAATCTCAAACTAATACAAAATCTGGCATACGATGATCTAAATAAGATAATACCTAATGATGTAAGTACCCACGAATCATCAATACTGGAGCAGACTGTAGTGGAAAACAATTTGGACAGGAGTTGATAATGAGATATAGCTGCAGTGAAAAATACAGTGCAATAAGGATTCTTCATACAACAGAGAGGACAATTATGTGAAGTGAGTGCACAAGGAAAAAAACAAAAATCCTTGTACTAGTAAACCTTGAAGAAAATGAAGCATCACCAAGGTAAATATAACTGTTATTTGAATATAGTGTCATGATTTGTGCTATCCAGTCTTGCATGAACGTGCATACAGAGTATATCCTGCTGAAGCACAAAATTAAACCAGGTATGCTGGTGCTTAAGAAAATGCATTTGACAAATATAACAATTTCATCTGGATGGTCTCCATGTCAGAGGAGGCACAAAGTAGAAATTCTCCTTGAACACCGGAAAATACGAAAAGAAGGAAAGAAAAGGAGATTTGAGAAGGTATTCTTTGGCATTGGATGGAGATTTTAGCCAGTTAAAATGTTCCTTATGTTTGTGTGGTCTGAGACCTTATTCTTTTGCAATGAAAAAGCTCTCTTTTTTTGAATGACATAACTGCATTGCTTCTGCAAAAGACACAGAAGCTTCAAACTTGGATTTTGCAGTTCATTAAAAAAGTTGAAATATTTCACTCTGAAAACTTGTATATTAGTTCTCTTCCATTCCTCCCCCTTCTTCCCAAATGCATTAAAAATTCAAGAAGTTTGAAAGCAATATTCTTGTGGCTGTGGAAAAGCTTTCATTGGCAGGTTCTGCATTTTCTCTTTAGTAAATGGATTTTTTTAAATCTTAATGAACTCTGGATTCGCCACTCACCCTGTAATTTCTGCTAAAGAAACCATCTGGACAACACTTCTGCAGGTTGATTTGTGTTTACTTAAATTAACAATAGTGTATGTCACTTTCCACCAGCACCAACTCTTTCCATTCAGGTGAATTCTCTGAAGTCTTTAGACTTTACAGCTTGAAGTATTAAAGCTATAGTGAGCACACTGAAACAGTTACACTGATGTAAAGGTAGGTGGTCATAAAACCAAGGCTGTGTGCCCTTCAGATGCATGTGAAAAGCACTCATGGAAACAAGTGATTTTGGCCAAGACTAAGGGTAACCAAAATGTGCTACCACATGCAATCGAGGGGGACATGTTTTGGGAGTACTTTGACTAAATTTCATATAGGATGAGGGTACTGGCATAAAATTAAGAATTGAAGTTAGAAAGTCCAGAAAGTATCACTGTCTGTATGGGCCTAGCAGTATAACTGAGTGACTATATAGGCCTCCTTTCCAAGTGCTGCCTATTCAGAGGAAATCATAACAAACATTCTTGTTTTCAATTATAGGAGAAAATTTTCTTCTGCTGCACATACTGCCATGCTGTAGCAATCATAACGCCAGAAGGTCACACAGACATTTTTGCACAGCAAGGAGACTACTCTACTCTCCATTATCAGGAATTTCACTTTAATCTCTGCAACATCTAAGAGAAAAATTTGTCTCTTGCGTGTCACATCCGCACATAAAGTCTTTTTAATTATGCTGTGCTAATAAAGAGGCAATAAACTATACATGGACATAAGCTATAAGGCTCTACTGCAAGGTGTGAGCCGACCTTTGAGAAATCAGGAGATGTTTAGTTGATCAACTCCAGTTCAGCTGTGCCAAAAAGCATATATGAAACCTGCAGTTATAACTGGTCATGAAATCAGGAATTGATAATGAATACAAATTGTTGTTTTTTCCTTGCCATATATAATGAGACTTTTAGACATGCTTTATACATTCATTTTATGCATAGATGTACATTGTCAGCCAAAGCTGACACTGTTGAAAGTGAAATGAAAAGAGTTTGCTAGCTCTATTTCCTTCTAAAAGGCATTGGGCTACTCTGGATGGATTGGTGGATAAAATGGCAGGTTTATAGTAGGGTTGCCATAACTTACCTTGTTGCCATATTAACTACTCTTCTGCCATGATAACTTGGAAGACTGGAACAAGGGTAGAACCCTAACTTTTTTGTAGGGGCAACTTTCATTTGTCTTTCCTGCCTAATAATGGAGATTGATCTGAAGTTCTATGTGTGCAGCCAGAGTCATAACCAGTTAGGAAGACTTTCCTTTTCTAGATACAGAGAATGTACTCAAACAAACAAAATCCTGGCAAATGACCTAGAAAAGTTAATCCTAAAATAGTAAAGATTTTTTCCCAAATGTAACGTGCAAAAAAATCCCAACACACTAACTAAATTTATTATTCTTTATAGTAAATTTTGCTTCTTCTTCTATTCTCAATGAAGAATCAGAAGTAGGAAGCAAAATACCTTTTTTTTTTTTTTTTTTCTTTAGGCCCTCTTTTATAAGAGCAGGTACAACAGCAGTGTTAAAAGGGAGCAAGTATGACACCTACCAATTTAGCAATACTGTAGGGTTAAATTCAGCTCTGGTAAAAATGAGCACCAGCCGAATGAAAACAGTAGGATTAGTTCCACAAACAGAGTCTGAGTTTGGCTCCAAGAGACTGTTTTGTTCAGATGGGCAACAGAAAATTTAAATGGCTCTACTACAGCCAGAATTTCACTCTTTCAATCTTTATGTTTATCTACTCCAAGCCTCTGAACATCGAAAAATTCAACTATCACTCATCAAATTATGTTTCCAAAATAGACAGGATTCATATATTGATCTGCTTTCATAGTTCAGGCTATTTCCTAGATTGTCTGCTGCATTCTGCGGCTAGATTTCACGATCAAAGCCCATTGTAGAAAAAATGCATTACAGAGGCAACAGGTTTCTTAAAAAGTAGTATTCAGGCACCGAAATTCCTGAGTTTCCAACAGGCAAGACTTCATTTAACAGATTGGCCTCTATTCTCGGTTTCTACATTGTTTCTACAATGTATTCTACATTTTCATGGTGACTTGACAGCTTAACAGCTGTTGCTGAAAATTTCCATAAATCTATGTGCTTTGAAAAAAAAAAAAAAAAAGATGAAAATATTCTACTTTTCTCTTCAATTCCAACAAAAACAAGGCTATTCGAAAACATTTTTGCTCTACAGGAAGTGAAGTTAACCACAGAAAAAGAATAATTAGATGCTTTGAACCATCTGCCTCACATCTTTCAGTGGCTTTCTCAGTAGTCTCCACCTAAGAAGTAAGGGTGATACTTCTGCCTTTTTTGCTCGAAAGAGGTTAGAAAGAAGAATTCAAGGTTATTAATTCCAGGTGCTGGAAAGATTCTTCCTTTGAGCTTGGAGTGGGGTATCTGAACCGCTCACAAATGTCCTGGTGTATTTTAACTCCTTTCTATGCATTTTGTAGAGGTATCTGCCAGGCAGCTCAAATGGCACCAAATGTAGGAGGCTGAATTGCTAGCTACTGTGAATTTTCACTCTTGTTGCTCAGATCTCCCCTATGACATAAATTAAAACTATGAATTTTGTTCTAGGTAAAGGCACCTAGAAATAAGGCATCGCGCTGAAAGTTAATTTTTAGATTTTGTCTTTTTACCCTCTGTAGCTCTGTTTTATATTTAATAAATAGAGATGACGATTATGAGCAGAAGTACTCTGATGCTTTGGTAATTAAATCTACAGCAGTGTCTTCAGGATTACCAAATATATATGATGAATTTATATAAATAAGTGAAACCACCATGTCAAGAAGCTAACTTTTCTTGCTGCGTTCCCTTGTGTAGTCGCTATTTCATGCTTAAAACTAACAACTCTCCCCATAGTTACTGCCAATATGCTCAGGGGGTTACAATTAAGAAAAGTTTGTAAACAGAAACCAGCAGAAATGCTAAGCCCCAAGGTAAGAATAATTTGAAAAGAAAGCACTGTATCATAATCTCATGCCCATGACTACCATTTTTTTTGAGGGTTTAATTACTTGACTTTAATTGAGCTTGTCCTTATAGTGAGATCTTAACACTATAAATAAACGAATAAAGCAAGCTTGCTGGTCAGACTGGTTTTTGGCTTATTACATCCTACTGTGCATTCCCATAGGCAATTCACTTAAGACTTTAGGGCTTGGACATAAATCCATGATCTGTTTTCCTTTATAAAAACATGCATTCTAATGATGGGAAGATTTCCTATCCCATGTGAATTCACATTATAAGCCTTCCTTCAGGGAAGATGGGATGCTGAATGATTTGCAAGTTGCAATGGATGAACAGCAAAAAATGAGAAAGGCATGTCAATACTTTAAGACTACAGCCAGACTTGGAAAGAGCAGGATGAGAGTTTCTCAAAAAGAGAAGTATGAGACTTTAGACATTTAAAGTCTTCCTTTAGGGAGAAGCCACCACAGACTTAGTAAATGCAAGCAAGTAAGTAAGTATGAGTACGAAATACAAAAACTGACATACTTAAGTTCAGTTGTTTATCCTTAAAAATCCCTGAATCTTCACTACTTTACTGAAATATAATTTAGAAGTTTCCCAAAACTCAATACCTATCTATATAAATATATTTTTTTTTCCTAGAATTAAACAGTGGTTTAAAAAATTCTGACTCTTTGTGAACACAATTTAAAATATTAATTTCTGACATTTGAAGTATTATTGCAATGAAAAGAAGTTATTTTGTGTATTATTTGTAGCTGAAGCATTATATTGCTATATGTTTCCTCCAACTTGAACTAGTTGGAAGTACACTGGAGCTGCTGCCTCACATACCTTGTTGCACTGACTTAGTGCATGACTTCAGAAACAAACACCAGAACATTATATGGATATCTTCAGGATTTGATAGAGAACATGTAGAGTACAGCTTCCCTTGTCATTCTAGAAGGGCCCTTCAGTAGGACTGAAGGGTAAAAATCTGAGGTATGTCTGGTTCCTGGTCTGTCTCTAGGCTTCTAAACTAATGCTCTTTCAGAAGAGAATATACTTTTTTTTTTTTTTTTTTTCTTATTAACTCAAAGTGGATGTGGGCTGAATTGGCAATAAAACAGCATTGAAAAAAGTTGAGGATGATGATTTGCCTTCTGATCTCATTAGGTCTAAACTGAAATGGGAATTAGTGAAGAGAAACAAGAACTTCCAAGGCATTATCAAACCAAACTTGTTACTTATGTTATACATATGTATACATGTTATGCATTCTAACTGAAATGGGTCACAACATAAAAAAAAACTAGTCTTAGTGGAAGAAAGGAAAGTAATCTTTGTGTAATCAGTTCAGATGAAGAAACCATCACTTCTTTCTGGGTAAGATGATAGGGCCACATTTACAGTAAGCTGATAATAAAGTTTCAAAAGGATCAAGACTGTTGGTTTCTCTCTCTTACCATTCTTGTCTAATAAAAACTTCTGATTAAGAGTTTGACATAACCTTTTTACCCATGTGTAAGAAATCAGGATTTCAAGATAAACAATCACCCAATAGAAAATGCCACAAATCAGCTAGGTCACTAGCACCTTTTACCAAATACAATCATATACAGATGCAGAGATAGGGCTTAAAAGCCTGTGTGTCCTGACCATTGTAACCTTTTGGTACAGTGGTGAAGCTGTCAGCAAGCTATAACCCAGCATGCCCCCTCAAGTGTCTGTGTCTTGTCCTTTCTTCATTGCTGATTTCCGTCAGCTGAAACATTAAGTGCTTGCCTGAAATATTGCTCCAGTTATGTAAAGCTTTTTAGGAAACATCACTTCAGACAGATGTTTAACCTCTGAGCCCTGAAGGGATAGCTCTGCCAGTTGTCAGGCTTGTCAATTAAGTTTACATTGACAATCATGCTAATGTAGGTTGACACAGAGGAGAGCTTTTACAGCCAGCCAGCTACACTATATAAACAAAGTAGATGAGTGCAGTTCACTGCAAAATTCATCAGAACACACAATATATTACAACGTATGTCTCATAAGTGGCAGTGCTCAATTTTCTCTCAACTACCACCCAGAAGGTCATCAGAAATAGCAAAAATTTCTTCTTTTGCTCATCTGTATACTGTTCTTTTCCTTTATTTTGTTGTCAGCAGTTACCACAAATATGCACATCAACTATGCACAGAAGCTAACATAGCTAAATACTTGGCTTCTAGTATGAACTGCCAAGCAACATATGTACTGCTGAGGTGTCCCTGAGATAAGTGCTTTCAACTTGAGGCATCTCATTTGAATCATGTCAACAAACTGGAAGGAGCTCAGAGAGGAGCAACAAAGAATATTAAGGAGCAGGAAGGAATGATTTATGAGAATAGTTCACATAAGCTGAATATATCTAACTTGGCTCAATAATAAGGAAGGAGTGATGAGGATTTAATAATTGTCTGAAATTACCTAACAAGTAAAAGCAAGGACAAAATTAGTTACAATATAAGAGAAAAAAAGTAGAAGAGATTGAATTAAAATAATAGAAAGTCCAAACACTAAATTCCAAAAAGGAAAAATATTTGACACCAAAGAGAAAGTGTGGACTAATTCCCTCAAGGTAAATAAAGTGACATCACTTAGAAAATTTACTATAGGACTGAACACAGATGCAATCTGGAATCAAGCATGTGTTGGCTAATGAAAAGGTTTGAAGGCTTATGTCCTTGTCTCTAAGATCAATTTCTGTGAGTGTCTTTGCTGAGAATTATTATTTTTAGGCTTATAGGTGATGGAAAACTGCAAGGTCAAGAGAACTGTTGGGGTTTTCTTTTCCTTCTGTTTTCTCGTCCCTCTTTCCTTTCGACACTGAATTCATTCTGAGCAAAAGTCTCACTTTTAAAAATGACTTCAGCCTGCCTAAAGGTTTAATTTCCCTTAAATAACTATGAGAATAAGGAAACAGGAAATGTTTTCCTTTCATGAGCCTACAGAAAAAATCTGAAATTCTAAAACTGAATATTGTGACAAATATAACACAGTCTAATGCAATACCTATGAATATATATTCAAACTTTAGTCCTTGACACTTCTCTGCAACCATATACCTTTATGAGCTTGAATATAAGCCTGATTGTGCCATAGTTTTTCATGGTCATGTAGAGGGTGTCAAACCCTCTACTTTCATATATACATGATGATAATAAAAATAAAAATAAAAAAATCTGACAGGATAATGTAAAGCCTGGGAAAGTATTACAGGTTTTATATGTAAGCAAAACTTTTTTTTTTTTTTTTTTTTTTTTCCCCCTTGGGGCTTTTTTTTTTAATTCTTAACCCAGGAG
>VXAA01005748.1:8184-27339 GCA_013399115.1 Anseranas semipalmata | reverse complement strand
CCCCGCCACTCAGTGGTACAGTAATACATCGTGTATTTCCTAATTCATTTTCCCCCTACATTTAATTCACATACTCTTACAGTAGGAGTAACTGCTTCCTTTAATATCTGATTTTTGTGTACTAAACTTCTGCCATTGTCTTTTCACAAATGTCTGCCCTCAGTTTTGTCTTTACATTGGCTTGCACAACTGTCTTGACCTTAAAATCAACATTCCTGTTGTTCATGCCTACTAATTCCTTCATCTTATACTACAAAGTTTTTTGCTGTTCTTACAAGGTTTCCTGTGAACTAGCAGTGCTGTTGCGATTCTCTTTTCCAATTTCTACATTTGTAACTCCTTGAAATTGAACTATTCCACTGCAGTTCTTACATCTTTGTCCCAGTACCAGGCATCGACCGAGGTTGTATTTGACACAGTCGACATGATTGCATATGTGATGGTTTGTGGGGTCCAATTCTGAGCTGTATATGCCTTTCTGAATTGAAAGCGATGTCTTCTGTAGCTCAACTACCCTACCTTACTTTTTACAACTGACATTGCTAAAGTAACACATCAAAGACAAAGGTGTTGGGATAGGATGGAAAATTATAAACTGTTAAAACAACCAGTTTATATCAAATTTTCTACTGTCATTAAAATATTTCAAAGTGTACTTTGCACTGAAATTAGAGTTATGCATATTAAAAAAATATTGGTGCATGTTTGTATTTTGAGACTGTTGATTATGAACTGGTCATAGTCCTTCTTTCATTATCTCAGAAAGACTAATAAAAGCCCATTGTACATTCCCTAGAAGTAAATTGTCTAACTTCCGAGGTATATTGAATTAGCAAATTTGCACTGATTCTCCTTATTCTGAATCTGATGCATAGATGAAGAGAAGACTTAGACATGCCAGTCTATTCACCCTATCCACTTCAAGCTGTTTAAATTCTTGAAGGGGAAGAAGTATGTCTTCTACATACATTGCACATTCCAGAAAAAAAAAAAAAAAAAAAAAAGGCATGAAAAACTGAAGAAGCAGAACACATATTTCAAAGACAATTTATTCTTACCAGTGCTGTGAATAAGCTTTTGGAGCTTAGAGCTTTATTACTTCAGTAAAAAAGTTATACAACATTCAGTAACAGTGGTTTTATGCACTTCCTTAAATAGTATAATTAAACTTTCCAAAATAACCTATGTTTCTTCTATCTAACATCTCCTTAGTGTGTTTGAGGGCTATGTCTGCAACTTCTAAAAATTATTAAAAATTGCCAGTTTTATACTAAAATGGGAACAGTGAGCTGAGTTGCTTCCAGCTTGTCAATGGTTTAATGATCTGTGGATGGACAGAAAAGTTCAGATTTCATCCCATGCAAATGATTTCATTTAGAGTCAGCTATATTAAACCATGATGATTTACCTGTAAAATAAATGGACCTACATCACTTTCAAAGAATGCTTGATATTCCTGAAGAAAAAAAAAAATGGTGGTAATCTTAGACAATCTTCTTGTTTCTGAATATTCTAATGTTGATTATTTCCTGCAGGGCCATGCAGCAGTTGTTGACTCGACTGTCACCTCATCTCTGAGATGGAAAAGAGTGACAAGTGACTACATAGATTTTGCTACATTCAGTGCTTTCAGAGATAGAACAGATGAATGGCATGAAGCTGCAACAGGGGAGGTTCAAGCTGGATATTAGGAAAAGGTTCTTTGCCAAGAGGGTGGTCGGGCATTGGAACAGGCTCCCCAGGGCAGTGGTCACGGCACCGAGCCTGCCAGAGTTCAAGAAGTGTTTGGACAACACTCTCAGACATACGATTTGATTTTTGGGTGGTCCTGTGCAGAGCCAGGACTTGGACTCGATACTCCTTGTGGGTCCCTTCCAATTCAGGATATTCTATGATTCTATGATTCTAGATCTGGATGTTTGATACTGTCTTCACGGTGTGATTAAGAGATTCTGTATAACAGTAAGTCACACAGAAACAAAGGTACCTAAGGTACATCATAAACAAAAAGTTTAATTTTGCTGCTACTGTCTTCTGTTAAGGAGAGTCAAGTGCAAAACAAACATATCATATTATTTAGACTATTCTTTCTCCAGGTTGGTCTCATGCAGGTCTTCCAAAGTATGTGTATTTTTCATGGACTGTAGGTGAAATAACCACAAAACCAAACCAAAAATCAAAGCAGGAAAACTAACAAACAACAACAACAACAAAAATACCAAATGAGATGTAATTTGTTTCTTTGTAAAGAAATTGCAATATATGATATTACAAGTAGCATGCAATTACAGGAGAATGAGAATGCCTCAACAGATAAACTTGTTGTTTTTCCTTGTCCAGCAGAACCTAAAACAAAAAATATCCAAAATATCTTGTGTTTTAAACTATTTTCTTCTTTTTCTTACTTTTATTTAGACTGAGGGATACCTGAGACACAACTCTGCCAGTCATACATCACTTTTGGTCTCCTATTGTAAGAAAGAGAAAGAGCAGAGTAAAAACAAAAATATTTTTTATGCCTATTTTTTTTTTGTTTTGTTTTGTTTGTAGGACTTCTTTCATTCAAAATACATTTCTCCATTCCCAACACTCAATGTTCAAAACTGTTTGAATATAAACAGAGACATGAGAGAGAGGAGAAAACCTGAACTTTCTTCTGTCTTACTTCTGCCTTTCTTTTTCCTGTCTTATCCTTCTGAATTTAGCTGTTTCTTTATAATCTTTGTTCTTCCCAAGTATGGTAAATGTCTTTTGAATCTAAGACATTTTTTTTTCTTTTTATCCTTTTTCTTTAATAGGAGTTGTCCCAGATTTGCAGAACTACTTGAGCAACTTAATTATGCAAAACTCAGTCACTGTTGTTTCAAAGTATTCTGCAAAGCTTTTCAAAATCTAGTATCTTCAGAGTGTGGCTCACTTATCCTCAGGATTTTAACCCTTTATTGAAAACAGGCACACACTCTCTGCATTCTTTCAGCAATGTTTTATTTTTCTTCATTCTTGATATTTTGTCTTCTTTTCATGAAATTTAAAATTGTATTAGACTGAACATACTTTCTTCTTATGTACAGAAAGAACATTAATATAGCAGACCTCTTTGTGCACAGTTTGTTCCATACCTGATGAACAATGAATGCAGAGGAAGCTGAGCGCTGTTTGGAGAAACACAAGATGTTTTAAAGTGAGCAGCAGTCAGTCCCTTAATTAGTAAGTGGCTTCCCAGGCCAACCACTACAAAATTAATGATTTTATGGTAATGGACTGGTGGAACAACTGAAAATATTGGCAGAAGGACTAAAGTACAAAAAAATCATAATTTAGATTGGAAGTGACCCCTGAAGGTCATCTGTTCCAAACTTCCACTGAAAGCAGGAACAACTTCAAAGAAGATTATGCTGATTGGGTCTTTACCCAGTTGGGTTTCTATGTGGAAGTTCTAGAACTCCTCTTGGCAATGTATCTCAAAGATCACAGTCATTGTGAAGATTTTTCCCCATATATTCAGAAAATCTATATCCTTATAGCGGAGTTCGGGAAGTTTAGGTTAGAATGGTATAAAAATGATGGGTGAGGGTGAAAATGAAGGTGAAAGAGCAAATCTGCTGAAGCAGGAGTCCTATATCATTGCATTCAGATGGAAAAAAAAAAGAAAAGAAAAGAAAAGAAAAGAAAAAAAGTTCCAAATGATGTAAATAGCAAGAGCTATGCTGCTTCAGAAATGTTTCAGTTGAACTAGAAAAAGTATGCAAAATACAGATGACCAGAAGGACTGTTACCATCTAACAAAAAGGCAACTGTAACACGGAACAATTATATATCACATAAAGAGGCTAAATTAACCATTCTGATATTGTAGGTTAAGTCTGTTTTAAAGTTACTGATATTTTACCATTCAATAATGAAGCAGTTCATGGTGGGGATGTATCTTAGTCATGACATCTTTAGATTTGTAGTTTGGGGAAAAAAAGATGAAAATAATGGGAAGTTAAAGGAAAAAATATCCACTTTGAAAAACATTTTAAAATGCTTTCATTTCAACAGAATAGAGGTGTAGAAGAAGGGAACAATCAATAGATATTTTCCAACGTGTGATGCAGTTTTTGCTTCAACATAGTACCCTTCCAGTTCATTGTGGCTAGACTCATTGTGGCTATGATGTTCATAGGAGAACATCAGTTACTTTTTTTTCTTTTTTCTTACATTTGCTTGTAAGGCAAAGAAGCAAAATAGGAGTGTTATGTAGTAATAACAAAGGCCAGGTTTGAATAGGTGCCCCAGAAGTGTCAATTCAATATATTGATTCATAAAATCAATAAATCAATCAATTCATAAAATCTGAATTTGGTTTGGATTTCATTTTGGAACTTGAAGCTCTGTCCATGGCTTACAATCGTAGAAGGCACTAGGCTAAACTCCAGTTCTTGTTAATACAGGCCTAGCCTGCAGCCTCATCTTCTTTTCCTGCAGTCTATGCAATAAGTCAGCTACCATTTTAACCCACTTCTACTATGTTAATTTTCCTATCATTTCTTCAGTTGTCTTCAGAACTCACACCCATTTGCTCCTTAGCAAACATTACTTACAGCTTCCAATGGTTCTCTACCTTTACAGTGAAATTTTTGTCACAGGATCACAGCCAAACCCAGGGGAGGAAGTTGTTAGGTGCTACTGAAACTAGCTCTCCATTTTCAAAGAACAATGCCGCATAAATGAAAGTTCTGTTCTGCAAAGTAATTATTACTAAAAACAAACCAAACCAAACCAACCAACCAACCAAACAAACAAAAAACTCATACAGGAAAAGTCTTTACAATTGAGAAAGGATCTGAAGTATTGTACGCAGTTAACCTATGTGGAGCCCAGTATTATCAGTATGTTAATCAACAGTGCAGTTGCTTACAGAATGAAGGAACTGTTATTATTGCCAACATAGAGTTTCACTCCTTTAGGTTTGTTCTGAATATTGTCAGTGACTTTAAGATGTATTCGCCTGAATACCATATGCACATGCATAAAACATGATTTCATTTTCTTTGTATTGCTTAAAGCATTTCCCAGTGGTCAGGTAAATGAGTGTATATATTTTGAAAAACATATACAAGAAGTGACCAACAATAACCCCTACTTCCCTCATTTCTATTAACTGGGTTCTCTAAGCAGTTTTCATGTATTAATTAATTACAACTCATACATAGTCTATGAGATTAGACAGTGTTATTAGTTCTGCTTTATATCAAGGATCTGACACTCAAGGAAAAGAAAGGACAAGGAAAGTACAAGGAAAGTAATTTGTCTTGTGACAAATATTACATTAAAACAAGGATTTACCTGAACTGACCACTCCATTTCCTTTCTATTTCAACTTTATAATAAGCAAGCAACCAAATCTAGATCATTTTCTAAGTTCCATATTCACATTTTCTGAAGAAAGAAAGGAAATATAGCAGCTAGGGTTACAGTCTTGAACTGTTGGAAGCAAGGAAAGGGAGAGAAGGGAATATGGGGAGAGGATATGAGAAGAGGAATATGAGAAGAGGGACATGGAGCTCCTGGAGCAGGTCCAGCGGAGGTCTATGAAGATGATCAGGGGACTGGAGCATATGAGGAGAGGCTGAGAGAGCTGGGCCTATTTAGCTTGGAGAAGAGAAGACTGAGAGGGGATCTTATCAATGCGTACAAATACCTGAAGGGAGGGTGTCAAGAGGATGGGGCTGGGCTCTTTTCAGTGGCGCCCAGCGACAGGACGAGAGGCAACGGGCACAAACTGAAGCACAGGAAGTTCCAGCTGAATATGAGGGGGCACTTCTTTACTGTGAGGGTGACAGAGCACTGGCACAGGTTGCCCAGAGAGGCTGTGGAGTCTCCTTCTCTGGAGATATTCAAAACCTGCCTGGATGCCATCCTGTGCAACGTGCTCTAGGTGGTCCTGCTTGGCAGGGGGTTGGACTAGATGAGCTCCAGAGGTCCCTGCCAGCCTCAACCATTCTGTGGTTCTATGATTCTGTGAATGTCTGTCAGCTGTGACTAGGATCTGGGAAGAAAAAAAAATATATATATATTTATTATTAGTGAAGTAGGGAAGGAAAAGTCAGTCCACATCTTCCTCATTCCTTGCAAATCCATCCTTGCTGGAGTAGACTCTCACAGATTTTTTATTATTATTATAATATATATATATATTAATTTTGACTTTTCTCAAAACTCACCATAGATTCAGGAAATAATATCTCTCTGTCTTAGAAACTTTTGTTGTTTAATTATCAATGCAAGGGGTTCAAGATGAAAACATTACCTAAATGCAAAATGGAAGCTGAATTACTATGCCCAGCTTTGTCTCTCTGCTGCTCATATTCTCACAAGGAATTTTCCAATGCACTGAAAAGCCTTAGAAACTGAAATTTCACTGAAGCATGCAGTAGTTCCTATGCCATTTAAGTTTTTCCGAAAATCCCTTCAAAACTATCTGTTAAATATCCTTTGAAAGTTCTGATTGAAGCACAGCTGTAGAATTCTAGTAACATACCATTCATCTGTCTGTTTCTCTGGAAATTTCATCTAGTGCTTGAAAATACATACACATTTTTTCCTCATTGCATTTCAGCTGTAAGAGCAAACAGCTTTTAAAACTTATTTCTTTGTTCTGAGTTCCCTAGAACTTTTTCATAGACTTCAGCAGTTTTGGTTCAGGAAATATGGGATTAAGACTTTCTGGGGTTCTCCTGTCCCCTAATTTCTGTGCTTCCTTCCCTCTCCAACCCTGTCTGCAGCTAATCTATAATAAAGGTTAATTTTGAAAAAGCAGCTCCATAATATTTATACAATGAAGTCAAACACTGAATGAAACACACTTGTAAAAACAACAGCAGCCTTTTCCTTGTGCAATATAGGATGTGGTCAATCATTTGGCAATTCAGTTTTGGCACATCATGAACTATTTATTTGTTAAGTCCAGTTCTTGAGACTGCAAAAACTCTGGGAAGGTTTTTCCTTTTTCCTTTCTTTTTCTTTCTTTTTTTTTTTTTTTCATTCCTTTCTATTCCCTCTACTGGAAACTTTTAAATTTACAGAGCCTGATGTTTATTTCACGTTGAAACATGCACTATTGTATCAATAAATATTTAATGGTGCTGGAGTTCAGTGGATATAGCCTCGTATGTTTCTTTTAAAAGGGTGCTTTATTACCTGCTGAGTACACTGTAGTCAGTCAAGCAAGAAAAAAAAAAAAACTTCCCACCAAAAGATGACACAGGGTTCAGTTTCAGCTTGAAAAGGGTGTGGAGGAAACANTTAATTCATTTTAAATTAATAAAATAAAATAAAATAAAATAAAATAAAATAAAATAAAATAAAATAAATGAGGCAAATTCAATTTTTGTTGAACCTGTGCCCCTTCTGTGATAGTTTTGCTGTGAGACACATATGCTCAGACTATAACACTGGTTTAAATGCTCATGCAAAGTGATTTCAAGACTTTCTGGACCTACATCAGCTGAAATGTAATTTTATATGTGATGTTAAATTATTTAAGTAGATCTGCAAAATAGTTAACATATCTTTTACCTAATGTTACACTTGAAACTACCTGGAACAGCTTTGGCAAGTGAAGATCAAACTGTAGCAAAAGAAATCCCACCAACACACAATAGCAAAAATAACATTTTTCATATTGTCTTCTCTGTATTTTATTCTTATTTAAAACATCTCCATATCCACTAACTAACTAAACAGGCTTGGAAACCTCAATTTTACCTTATCTAATTTTAAGTGTTCACTTAGAATGTCTGAGTAAAGAATAGTTTCTAGCTAGAAGGTTAAAGATTTCTTAACTAGTTATGTAGTCTGGAATTCAGTTGCAAGCCATACTCACATGTAATATGAGAAATCTGAAAAATC
Source organism: Anseranas semipalmata (assembly GCA_013399115.1). NCBI lineage: Eukaryota > Metazoa > Chordata > Aves > Anseriformes > Anseranatidae > Anseranas > Anseranas semipalmata. The sequence goes on along the minus strand of VXAA01005748.1, from coordinate 19,446 downwards.
ATTCATGTTTCTTAAGACATCTCATATGAGTTAGTAAGCCAACAGCATTTTAACAGAGAATTAGGACAAAACTCGTGAGGAACTTGTAAGTTAGGATTCTGTAGAAAATATGATGAGTAAGATCAGTCAATGATACCTTACAGGCAATGTTGTCTTTTGATTTATGGTTAAGATTCAGTAGCTTACTGAATAACTTAGTTATAAACTAAATGTTTTAAGACTATTTGAAGAATCTTTGAGGATGTTGTGTCAGCCTCTGCAGATTAGTTGGGCAAAAAACATATTCTGTTGAGCTTGAAACCATGCTTGGTTCAACTTACTTCAATAAAAATAGCAAGAGGTCAAACAACCTGCTGCTCTGATGGGAAATATTACAGTTGAAAAATAAAGGCTAAAAAAAGGCTAGATAAGAATAATAAAAAAGATGATTAAGAGCGCAGTGCCAGGTTGAAAGAAAAAACAATCAGTTTGTAATGAATCTTCTGAGCTCGTCTCTTTTACTTCATTGTGTTTTAACTGTAGGACAATGAAAATAACTTGAGCTCAAGTTTCTGCTACCCAAAGAGCACACATGTTTATCATTAATGAGGGATCACAAATATCCCCCCAAAATGTAAACATTTATAATTAGAACTGTTGTTCTCTCAATAGCAAATATAGATTGAGTTTACTGTGTTAAATGTGGGGAAAACATCACTCACAAACATGGCATGAGCTAATCAGTCTAGCATGTCTGAGTTTTTATGTTTTTATAGATTTTATTTAAGCACTTCACCTAATTTGGGTGTTGAAAGCTGTAAATTACTTTGAAACACATTGAGCTGAACAGAGGCTACAAACAGAGGTCTGGGGCATTTAAGTTACACTAAGCTGGGTGCTACAAATATTGTACAGAAAATTACCTCTAAATAAATGAAGTGGTTTCCCTATGTCCATGTTCATACATTTCTCAAATTCACAATTCACCATCACAGAAAAATATCTGGCTTTTTTTCTTGGCATTAGTCAAGTGCAAACTTGAACCTGACAACCAAATTAAGTAGAGCCATTTGTAATGATGAATTGTATCTTTTTTTTTTCTTTTCTGATGGATATCTATTCTTATTTTACTTGTAATATAAAATAAGAAGCTATTAAGGGGCCTCTCTGTCATATTTTTAGAGTAATTGGGCTATTTATTCACTTTTTATCATAAAAATCTATTTTATCTTGATATCGCTAGCAAACAGGAACTGGTTCCTCCAGTCTTAAGCCATAATACGTAATTTCTGTTTAGACCTTTCTAAACAGAAACTTGAATATTGGTCTGTCTCCCTTTTACTTTGGTTCTAAGAATGGAATCAGGTTCCCTTGTGGTTGTGAAAAACTGTGGTGAAAAAAAATAAACATAGTTGTTAAATGTCATTAAATAGCTCAATGTGCATTGAAGAGATGAAGATAGAGAAAAAAAGTTCACATTAGTATTTGCAGACTGAAATTATTGAGTTAAAAATCTACAGTCGAGGGTAGTTTAGAAACTGTTATACATTCTACTGCTGTGAAAAGTACTTTTATGCAGTTTTCATCTATGAGAAGTAACACTTTCATGAAGGCTGAAATGTGGGGCTCAGGTGAGAAAAGATCATTTTGTTTCCAGATTGTGTTGGTTTTATCAGAAATGGTACCATTTCAGTTTTCATCCAAAACCATGGCTTTCAGAAACCTGACTCGAAGAATTTTCCTGGATGTAACTGCCTTTAAGCTTCTTTAATTTGCAACGGTTCCATTTCAAAATCAAGTGAACTGATTTCATGTCCTTTGGTTCCCACTGACTACATTGAGGGAATTCTGTATCTCACAGGAAGCCATCAGAGCCAGTACCTCACATGACTGAACTCTATGACTTCTATGGTTTTCATAGAGATATTTACCAAGTTTTTCTGGCTTTGGTTTTAGCTGAAAGTAAATGATGCCATCTTTCATGTATTTCTGAACAGAACAAAACTGTGAAATACTGTAAATTGTTCAAGACAACCTTTACCCACAGGATTGTTAGAAACTTTAAACCAGAAGCTCAGGTTTGTTTTGGTAAGCATCTGCACTGAACCTCTGAATCTTTGGAGATTGATGTGTTGCAGTGAAGGATGCATGCATTTAAATGATAGCAAGAGTGAGAAAAAGAGATTCTCTTAAAAGTCTGCCTTGCTGAGCAGATAAAGTACCTACTAGTTTGTTATGAGAAGGAAACACCATAGTCCAAAGGGTTAAAAGAGCAAGACTTTGGAGCTCAGTGAGTAAAAGATTAGTTCCAGTTCTTTGTACATTTAATTTTTAAGTTATTTTTGATTTATATATTAATTATCTCTTTTGATTGTAGCACAGTTCTTTGTTATTGTCATTATTTTTAACCCTGATTATAATTAAAAATTTTTCTTGAGTAGGTCCTTTAGATAAGCAAAGAAGTGGGAAGAGTATCCACAGTGGTGGTAGCTGGAAATCTCTGTATCAATTGTGGCACTGATAACATCTAAATACTGTATTTCAAGTGAAGTCTAAGCTACAAGCATTTTTGCAATACAATAGAAGCATGAAGAAAAAACATATTCAGTTGAAAATAGAAAGGAGCTCTGGAAATGACATGAAGGAGAGGACAATGTTGAGACTTCGACATGTTGTGTTTGCCATATATATTGATACAGAGAGGATAATTCAGCAAAACATGCCTGAGCATCATATTTCACTCTTATCTGACTTGACAATGTGGGCATTATTGGCAAGTGATCTGTTTTTCCCTTCTGATGAGCAGACCACATCTATATCTTTCATCTATATCTTTCTTTATTCTCTAATTACATAGAAACTTTGGTCTGTGAATATGTATTTTTGCTCTAGACTAGATTTGTATAATCCCTTTTCTCAAGCTAAATTTCTCCTACCGCTCTTTCAAAAACACTGTTAAGTACAGCATAGAGTTGCTATGTTTTCCTGTCTCCCTCCTGGCCTGGTGAATAAATCATCTTTAATTCTGTACATGGGGTTCATTTTTCCAATGCTATATTTGTTTTGCAAAACTTGACTTTGAACTTGCAAGTCTTTTCCACAGATTTTGCTCTTGGATGAAACCTGCTCTAATTACCCTGGTTGTTTTTTGTTCCTGTTTTTTAGCTGTCATTTCCAAACAAATAAAATGTTTAGATAAATTGTTACATAAAGCTCATAGAAAATCACAAACAACAATGCAATTTAGCAAACCATATAGTTCTTACCAGAACTATCCCTGGAAAATCCAAATATGTAATGGATGGGGTAATGTTCTACCAAGCAATTTTGCCTTTTACCAAAATAGATTTGAAATCAGATGAGATGCAACGAGCTAAGAATGCCAGATTTAAAATCATGTTATAATAGAGCAAGAACAGGATTTTTCCAGTGCCTGCAGCTCCAGCCCAAACCAGATACTATGTATGAATATGGAAAGCATGTCAGGATGATGAGGAGAAAGAAATAGCTAGAGGGAATAGCCCTTTCCAGAGTCATATGAGCAATTTAGGCTAGATCACGTCTAGTTACAATTAGAAGAAATCTCTCACTCTCATTTTTAATAGACAGCATCAGTCAGCTCTGGACTTTAGCAATGGATATTTCCTCTTTAGTTTTTATAACACTATTTTTCAAGAGAGAGAAAACATTGAAAAAACAGACATAATGCAAAAGTTACTTTGCAAAATGATATCCCAAAAGACAATAATTTAGAAAGTTTCAGGTCTTAATTTGAAACTGTTCTCAATTTCTTGTCTTTTATTTAATTTAGAAGCACGGGTATTTTTGTTTCATATGCAGAGATTTTGGTAATGAACATTTGGCTTAAGTGAGTTGTACCTGAATGCTCTTAGTCTTTGTTTGATCCACCAGCTAATACAATGCAAAGTAGCAGTCAGATATGCTGTCAATAAATAATGATGAATACTTTCTAGTCAAATGAGGTTTTTCAAAGTACTTTTGTTGCAAAGAAGGTCAGTAACAGACATAAGCTGATTGTACTTCACATAAATGAACCAGCTTAGATAGTCTGATCATTCTCAAAGGTCATGTTTTTAATTTTACCTGCTTTCATTGATTCTTGTATACAAGACTCTTAACTTCTGTCAAAAAGTAACTTACAGGTGAACACAAGCTTGGTTCTTGTCAGTGTTAGATATAGTTGATTCCTGCATGCTTCTGAGTTCTCTAAAATTTGGGGCATATGGTAGATCTCACATTGCTTTGGTGATGATGGTGACCCTTAGCATCAATTCCAGAACTCTGCCTGTGCTCTGGAACTATGCACATAGAAAGCAAAGATCTTCAGATCTCATGCTGCATCACTACATGACAGATGCTGTCATCACTATGGTTTTTTTGTTTGGTTGGTTGGTTGGTTTTGTTTTATGATTATTTTTTGAGCGGAGAAAGGTTGAAGTGAATGAAAAATGGGTCCATTGCTTAAGGTAGCAGAATTGATGTGAAATAGGCCATGGAGCTGCCTGTGTCTTCTTGATCTTATCAGAAAGAGTGTGTGTGGGCAGGAAGAGATGAGACTGGGACTTCTCACAAGAGTGCTCTCTGGGGACTCACAAATCTGGTCATTTAGAGCTGATTTATTTGTTTTTAATGCTCTCATATTCTACAATTCCAATTTGTCTTTGCTCCTTTCATATTATTCTTGACCCCTTGGTGAAACGCCCACATTAGTTCAGATAGTTTACACCAGTCCAACACCACACACTATCTCTCCTGCTCTGAATGACTGCTATGACAGATGGAGCCCAAAGTCATGGACTAAATGAACTCAAAGGACATTTTAGAGGGATGACTAAGAGAATGATATCTGTGTGTATATATCAAAAGACAGGAAAGTTGGTGGTGATTAATTGGGATGTACTGGAAGGTGTGGAAGCTGATCATGATGTAGATGGTATAGAATAAGGGGTGGATATTGTCCTGCTTCAGCTGGGATAAAGTTATTTTTCTTCTTAGTAGCTGGCATGGTGCTGTGCTTTGGATTTAAGATGAGAATAATGTTGATAACACATTGATGTTTTAGTTGCTGCTGAACAGTGCTTACACATAGCCAAGGACTTTTCAGCTTCTTACACTGCCCTGCCAGCGAGGAGGCTGGGGGTACACACAAACCTGGGAGGAGGCAGAACCAGGACAGCTGACCCAAACTGGCCAAAGGGATATTCCATACCATATAACATCATGCTGAACAATAAAACTGGGGGGGTGTTGGCTGGGGGCAGCCACTGCTCAGGGACTGGCTGAGCATGGGTCAGCAGGTGGTAAGCAATTGCATTGTGCATCACTTGTTTTGCATATTCTTTTATCATTATTATTATTATCATTATTATTATTTTTCTTTCCTTTTCTTTCCTGTTAAACAGTCTTTATTTCAACCCATGAGTTTCACCTTTTTTCTGATTCTCTCCCCCATCCCACTAGGAGGAGGAGTGAGCGAACAGCTGTGTGGTGTTTAGCTGTCTGCCAAGTTAAACCACAACAAAAAGAAAAAAAATAGACATGCAAACAGACCTCTGATCAAAGCAGTAGACAGTATCATTTCATTGGCAGCCAAAAGAGGAATGGGGAGCAAATGCTTAACCTACTTTCTGACTACCAAGGTTTCTTTGATCTGTGTTCTCAATGTTGTTGAGGAAGGTGGTGCATTATCATTGCCCAAAGCAGTCATATATGCTATATCTAAAAATGGTTTATACATGTGGAAATGCGATTTTTTTGCAGATGTGGGTTTACAATGGCAGCAATAGGGTTTAGCCCTTGCTTCCTATTGACATCAACAGGTGTAGAATTGCTGTCATGTGTTACCACAATGGCTGACAGCTCAGACGTCTTATTTCCTCCATGCATCCCTCATTTGTTTGAAAAATGAAAGGACATCGAGGTGCTGGAGCATATCCAAAGAAGGGCAACAAAGCTGGTGAGGGGTCTGGAGAACAAGTCTTACGAGGAGCCGCTGAGGGAGCTGGGGTTGTTTAACCTGGAGAAGAGGAGGCTCAGGGGCGACCTTATCGCTCTCTACAGGTACCTTAAGGGAGGCTGTAGCAAGGTGGTGATTGGTCTCTTCTCCCATGCGCCAGGTGATAGGACGAGGGGGAATGGGCTTAAGTTGCACCAGGGGAGGTTTAGGTTAGATATTAGGAAAAATTTCTTCACTGAAAGTGTTGTTAGGCATTGGAATAGGCTGCCCAGGGAAGTGGTCAAGTCACCATCCCTGGAGGTATTCAAAAAATGTGTAGAGCTTAGTGATATGTTTTAATGGTGGACTTGGTAGTGTTAGGTTAGAGGTTGGACTAGATGATCTTAGAGGTCTTTTCCAACCTAAATGATTCTGTGATTCTGTGATTCTGTGAAAAATGAATCAGTGAGCTGCCCCAAGTTAAAGGATATAGATTAAACAAATTGACTGAAAATTAGACTATAGCTATGATCTGCCCTTTATGTTAAGCACGTTCTTTAAAAGTTATTGTCCTTGTTGGACTTCCAAATCTTCCTGGGGAGATCCTACAGCGGGTGCTCCTTTGCTCTCCGTGACCCCACCTCTAGCAAAAATACAAAGGTGACAAGGTGACTTCCTTCCGCTGCTCAGAAAGAAGTCTAAGAACTAGAATGAAAACTGACAAAAATGTGGGAAGGAAGAGGCCAATCCAACATGAAGACAGATACGAAGTATTGTAAATATGTTCAGCCCACAACTTTCCTGGCCAGAAGAAGATATCTTGTTCTTTGATACTAAAAGTTAACATTTGCATTTGATTTAGGGCCAGAACTCTGTTCATTTTAGGTTGCCAAAGGACTCCCATTCTGTGTATTTTACTTCTGGCTCAGAAATGCATTTTTTTTAGTTCATAAATTAAGCTTATGGAAGATCTTCAAGCTTAAAATTTGGGGAAAGAGTAGAAATTTTGAGCCAGATCATAGAGCTTTTCTCCACTATGATTCAGAACGCTGCTGTCACGTATAGGGAATGAAGAGTTCCACTTTTTCATACAATTTTATTAGCACAGTTGCATTTTGTAAAGTAAACAGCGATCATTAGAAATATAAATACAAGCAGTTTGAAAGAATTATCATATTCTGAGTTTGGGGGCTTCTGAGTCTTTCCATATCTTCTACTCTTTCTCTAAGATAACAAAATTATTAGTTAAGCACTCAAAATCTGTGTTTTAATAAATAAAATCAGCATGTTACCTTTTCTTAAATAAATTTTATTGCTGTTGTTTAAATTTAATTAATTTATTTACTTATTGTTGATCAGCTTTTTAATTTCATTACTCTTAGAATGCAAGCTTTTCTTCACAACAGCTGGGGCTTTGGAACAGACCACTTTCAAAATGAAGGGCTTGCTTACCATGAAATAAATCTTAGAATTTTGCAGAAAAACACCTGACAACATATAAATAATGTGACAAAGATTACACGGGAAACCTGAGACAGTTGGGTTATAAGCCTTCAGTCAGTTACCTAAGTAAAAAACTTTTTTGATGCAACTCTCAGTTGTACTTTAGTTGTACAAGCTTTGTGCATATCTACACATATCAAATAAGTAATTATTTTAGATCAACATAATATGCAATGCTGTAATTTCAAATGCTTTGTTTATAAGCTTCTGTGAATCATTTTTAATTTTGTGTTTGGACAGCTTGCACAACAGGATCTGACTGCAGTCTAAGGATTGGGCTATTTGTACTACTGCGGTATCAAAATTACAACGACAGCTGGGCAGTTGAACCGGAACCACTGAGAGGCAGCATTTCATTGCATTGCCATCTAGCGACAGCCACTGTATGATCTTTGGCTCCAACTTCCAACGTCTATTTTTGCACTGTTTCCATCTGACTTCTGTGAAACCTATCATTGCTCCCTGCTAACAGAGGAAAACAACCCAGATAATTAAGTTGAGTTAGAACTGTGGTCTGACTCATTCCAGCTGACTTCCTTTACTAAATTACATTTTGACCACATTTCTGTAGAGTGTGTAATGTTGGTTCCAGTAGATCCTCAAACCATTTACAATACACTTTAGAAGACAGATAACAAATAATACAGGAAACAGACACCAGTGGTGAAAACCAAGTTTTGGGATTCAGTGGCTTAGGTTCTCTTCCTGCTTTGATAAACTGTATGACCTTGGGTAAATCACGTAAACTTTTTGTTCCCTTTGTAAACCTGGGCTTAGTTTACTTATTAGTTTCTAAGGGTTTTCTGAAGTTTAATTAATGAATGCCACGCTAAGCACTTTTAAAAATTGAAAATTAAAGAAGCTAGAGAAATATGGACTATTGCTATGTTTGCTATATTTTTTTTGCTGGTGTGATGCATTTCCCATTTTATTGATGGACTGTAATTGTACACCTCCCTCAGATACTACCCAGAATAAATCCTTCCTACATAGCTAGGAGGAACACAGAGCATTTATGTTTTCTAGTCATGAAACTTTTCCTGTTGCAGTAAGGTCAGGATATTCATTTCTTAGTTCTCCCAGTTCCTGAGGGCTGTTTATACTGTTAATTCATTTTGCTTGCTTGTCAGACACCTGTCTTTCCATGATTGTCTAACATTTGGAACAGAGTCTTTTTCTGCATTTTTCTTGGGCCAAGGAACCTCAAAACTACATAGATTTATCCTCTTTTACAAACATTTATTTATTTATTTGCTTTTAGAATAGTAAGATCAGCTGGAGCAGTGGCAGTACTAGGTACCATTAAACTAAAGTTCACATTTATGACAGGATGTCAGATTTGATCATGTGACCAGAAGAGTGCTTTTGCTGACTGTTGGACTCATATTAGAAGATGTGTCAGCTCATGACTCAAATCCATGGCACAGACAGTAGATTGTCTCACAAACATGAAAAAGTAAAGGAGTAACATCTCTCTCTAAGGGGTGGAAATATAATTGTTACAGAGTTCAGAAGTCTTGCTATGCAGAAGAAGGATTTAGGAAAGACACTCAACTCCTAAATATATTACATGAAAGCGCAGAGGTTTTGGCATTGTATTGCACCTGGGGAATAGGTGGGAATGAAATCATGAAATAAAATAGGTGGATTTTTTAAAGCTAGGCACTGATTGACCAAGTGATGATGACACAGTGTAGCTTTGTTTCATGCTAAGTTTTTCTAAAGCTATGACAATTATGTACTTACTACATGCGTTAATTTAGATCCAAGAAAAAATAAAAAGCCCTAAAATGTAAAGAGATGCCTTTCGGACTATGTTGTATAGTCTAAACGTCCAAATAAGGTATCTATACTCCCCATTTGTTGTGTTGGTGAGGAGAATTTAGCAGCCTCAAAACAGCAATGCAGAGAGCCTACAAAGATTATATGATCCAATTAAAAGCAGAAAGAAGAAAGAAAGGTGTTGATACCAGCCTTAGCCAGAACCTAGGTAGAGTTTGTGGTACAAGAAAGCTATAGAAAGCTCTTTGATCCAGAGGAAACTACAGACATTTTCTAGAGAAGAGATATTTACACATGCAGCTCTGAGTGCCAAAATCTGGTTGCCTTTTTCTCTTTCTTCTTATCATGACACATTTCTAACCTAACACAGTCTTAAAGAAGAAAAAAGGTTGCTGAAAAGCAAGATTTCCTACAAGCTGGCAGTAATTGACAAATGAGACTCATTTCCTCAAACAAGAACTTGGAACAATGGATCTGCCATTCAAGAGCAATACACGACACTGGCTTGAGAACCACCACCACTACCACTTTTTAAGTAGAAATATCTATATCCATATATAATATATGACTCTTCTCAATCAACGGTCCTAAGATTCCTAAACTATGTCTCTCAAAGAACTTGGTAGAAATTCCTAGAGCTTAGCTTTGGGCATCTAGACAGCAGTAACCTCTAAAAGGAAAACATTTCTTTAATGCAAGCACTTTCAATCCTTGAAAGATATGAAAAATGAGTCAATTCTATGTTTCAGTAATCTGTTATTTTTCTTTTTTTTTTTTTTTTTTTTTTTTTTTTTTTCTGTTCTCTGAGGTGTCCCTTCCAGCCCCTCCTCTTTTTTCCACCCCCATGCTTTGTGCTCACAAAGTACGTATGAGCTGCAGGTGCTTGGATTTTGTGATTTCTCTAACCCGATGAAGATCAACAAGGTCCCTGAAGTTTAGCTCCAGCTACCTTTTCCTGAGCTTATGATTTGTTTTTTAAAGTTTACTATTTTCACATACCCATACAATTGCCAAAAAAAAATAAAAAAATAAAAAAAGATAGTTCTAATTCTGTTAGTGCTCTAAAGCGGAACGCTAGTGTTAAATGTGGGCAAATAAGATTAAATTCAGCATTTCTTATGAATAGGAAGTTAAGAAGTAGTTCAGAATTAATCATAGAAAATGGCTAAATACTTAGTTCTTTTGGCTATGTAAAATACAACAGCTATTAGGTTTCTCTTGGTTTTAGTAGAAAGGCATTTGTGTAAAAAATATACATAATCTTCCCAAGGTAAAAGCACTCATTCAATCCTTAGGGACAAGATTTAAAGCCAACATTTGTCTCTGTGTTTCTCCACTGGCTCTGTTCCTTACTGGCAAAATAGCTTCTCTTGAGCATAGCTGCCAGTGTGACGACTCAGTATTGTTTGATTTGAACTGCATTAATTTCTGGCGGGAGTTTTTGGGTGGAAATCCAGAATTCCTGGAAGGCTTGGAGACCAGCAGCAATAGCAAGCATCACCTGATATGTTATGATGCCAGATCCAAATTCCCAATGCAAGCAGTTAGTTTCTAAGAATGTTAATGAGTGTAATGAGCTTTTGGTGGAAATTGCCTCTTTTTCAGCTAGAACAGCAAAATCAAAAATTTTTAAATGAACTGACAGCATCTCAAAATATAATCAGAAATGAAACATTTTAAATACCTAGAGAACTGCCTAGACTCTTCTGTTTTATTTATATATTCTGTGGGCTGGTTGAGAGTGAAAAATCCTCCTGAGCGTGCCATTGCATTGTAAATTCTATTGCTTAGATTTTCTGATCACAGCTTTCCATTCCTCTCAGCCATGTCACAACCTTGAGGAATTATGGTCATTTAATCAGCACCGAGCATTTCCTTATTCAGCCTTCAAGCAGTGATACCAAAATTCCTATTCACAAGTGACAGATGAATTCACTTACTCCATGGCCTTCTGTATAGCAGTAATTTACAAATCAGCTAAAGTTCACCATTCTCAGAAAAGCAGAGTTTATCTGCCCAATGACCTTCTAGGCTTTCCTTTT
>VXAA01005745.1:1239794-1255046 GCA_013399115.1 Anseranas semipalmata | reverse complement strand
AGAAAGAAAGAAAGAAATCTCTCTATATATAATTGATCTGGAGAGTTTTACTTCAATTTCTAAGCTCCTTATTTATCCCCCACCACTTTAATAACAATATCACTACTGCAAAGATGGGCAGCTAGAAGGCAAAAAGGAGTTGTGCCATGACCAACGTTACACAAAAAAACCCTGTGGTGGATTAGAGAATTAATCAAGGTCCCCTGACTTCTAAGCTACCATCATTTTTCAAAATACCAGCCAATTCCTATCAGAGAAATAACAAATAAACGTAAAAAATAAAAAATAAAAGAATTTTTGAATATCACAGGTGTTAAGTTGTGAGGAACTGCTTCAGAGCTGAGGGTCTCTAAATGAACAGTCATTTTGGAGAGCAGGTACAACCAATATAATCACTGGTAAGCTGTGTGCCATGTTTTCACTAGCTTTGTTCACATGCAGGAACATTTTTTGCTGACAGCTTTATGTAACTGACAGTTTCTCTGTCAGCAATATGCTGCTTTGTGCATGCAACTTGGCAAACAGATAGCCCCTTTTACCACAAACTGGGGGTGAAATGATATAATTTCTGTATAAAGATCTCTTCTGTTAAATGGAACTCTGTTGAGTGTGAATATTCTCTCTAGTAAATACTTTAGAATGTATTTTTACTGCTCAGTTTGTTCAAACCCTGCATCTTTTCTCAGTATCTATTCTACACTTCCCAAAGCCAGACACTAATCCAAAGCAGTTCAAGGTATTGGTGGGTTAACACTTACCTAAAACATATCCCCAAATTAAGTTTTATTTATTTATTTATTTTACGGCAATGCACCATGCTGTGAATTCAAATGTGGACTGGTGCTCATTGTCACCTCCTCCTGTCTATTACTTCTGATTAATCTGTTACTTGTCTTTCTGATTGTACAATAATTTTTATTTAAAAGTTATCCTTCTCATTTCTTTCTTTCTTTCTTCCTTCTTCTTCTTCTTTTTTTTTTTTTTTTCATAAGGATTGTTGCATTATGTTTTACTTGTATTTGACATGGTAATAATTTTTATTTTAATTTGATCCAGACTAATTTATCTTTATAATCCAACTATTATGTATGCATACACGCTTATCTAAATACACACACATTCAGGCATGCAAAAAGATTTAGAAGCATGTGTACATAAAATAAATGTGTATATGTAAAGAAATGTAGACTAACTAAACTGTACATTTATTTCTATTTCTTTATTTTTTTTTTTTTTTCCAATACAAAGCTTGAAAATTAAGCTGGAATAAGAGACTTCAAATACAATGAGTTATGCCTAGCAACACATCAGTGTAAATTGTACTGTAAGCACCATCTCCTTGCTTACACTACTGACTTGGAATATACTTTTAGTTTTGATTCAAATGTCTGTTCATTTTGAAAATGAAAAATTAGTAGGAAAACATTTGCACTGACATGGGGACATTCATTTCTTAGAACCCACAGCTACAAAAGCACTGAGTGCTTTTGTCAAAATTATGAAAAATTGTATTCCATTTTCCCTGGGAGATACATATCTTTGACTGCCCAATTTCTCTTTATGCACTGCAACATTTATTACTATAGTAACAACATACAGCTCTCTAATTTGCTTGATTGCAGTCTGAGAATCAGAGAAAAAAGCAGATTGGTGAAATTTCCAGTAAGATATGAATCTTTATACTTAAAAAATTTTTCAGGAAAGAACATTCAGTTCTCTGTTGTTGCTATACAAAAACAATGTCATTTTATTTTTCATCCTTAGCAAGACCTGATGGAAGAAAAAAAAACAAACTTATTCTGTTTTCTTTTACCTTTTATTCATTTAAGTTCTGCCACTCTGAGTATGAAACTTTCAAAAAAACTTGATACTTTATTTCCTGATATATCAGATTTACAAAACAACCAGTCCTTTCTTAGCACCTATCCCTTCAATACACTGTTCTTTATTTTGTTTTGTTTTGTTGGATTTTATCTTAGCTTTGTTGTAACACTAGCAGCTCCAAAATTCAAGCTGCCATTTAAAATTGTTTTCTCTTCAAACTCCACTTCAGATTTTTTCTTGTTATTATTAGGCAATGATCTGGGGCTAAGTGAAGTGGATTTACCAAGTTTTTGCAGCACCCTTTGCTCTACCATTAACCTTGCATTTAATAAATGTCATTTGCATATTCATTCTCCAGTGCTTTCAAAAGGGTTGGAAGTTCAGGCTTGTGCCAGTTAATTTGAACAGCCTAAGTAGAATCATAGAAATATTTAGGCTGGAAAAGACATTCAAGATCATCAAGGGATCTGGATAGGCTGGATCAATGGGATGAGTCCAATCGCATGATATTCAACAAGGGTAAGTGCTGGGTCCTGCACTTGGATCATAACAACCTGATGAAGCAGTATAGGCCTGTGGAAGAGTGTCTGGAAAGTTGCCTGGCAGAAAGGAGCTGGGGGTGCTGGTCAACAGCCAGCTGAATGTGAGCCAACAGCATGCCCAGGTGGCCAAGAAGGCCAATGGCCAGAGAGGCTAGGGAAGCAATTGTCTGCTTGTACATGGCACTGGTGAGACCACACTTCGAATATTGTGTTCAGTTTTGGTCCCCTCATTACAAGAAGGGTATTGAATTGCTTGAGTGTGTACAGAGAAGAGCAATGAAGCTGGTGAAGGACTAGAAAACAAGGCATGAGGAGTGACTGAGGGAATTGGAGTTGTTCAGTCTGGAGAAGAGGAAGCTGAGGGGAGACTCATGGCTCTCTACAACTAGTTGAAAGGAGGCTGCAGTGAGGGGGGTGCCAATCTCTTTTCCTGGTAGACAAGTGATAGGACACAAGGAATTGGTCTGAAGTTGCTACAAGGGAGGTTTAGGTTGGACCTTAGGAAAAATTTCTTCCTGGAGAAGGTGGTCAAGAATTGGAAAGGGCTGTGGTAAGTGGAGTCCCCATTCCTGGAGGTATGTAAGAGACAAGTGGATATGGCTCCCTGAGGGACATGTTTAGTGATGGGACTCAGTAGGTCAGGTTTACAGTCCATTAGTGTCATAAAATGGCACTAAATGCCATTAAATAGCACAAAAATATGCCTGTAGCAGAAGTGTAGAAGAAGCATGGGCAGATGCCTGGCTTAACTGCTCGGAGGGACTGACATGGTTGCAACAAAGGGTTTTGGCAATCTGTGGACCCTGTCTCATTCTGTGAGGGGAATCCTAATGACACATGAGCTGGTTCTCATAATGCTAGTGGAAATTGCAGAGAAAGCAATCATAACAAAGACAAGCAGGTCTTTCTGCTAGTTGCTGTGTGTACCAGATCACAGATGCTACACTTTGTGCATCTTCAAACTGTCAAGTGAATGTATCTTTTATTATTTCCTGCTTATACTCATTGTCAGGCAAAATTCACATTTTGCATCTACAAAGATCTTGGTCGAAATACAGCCACTTCCACACTCATTTTAAAGCACAGAGAACATTTTTGCCCAACTAAAGCTCAAATCTCTTTTAGTGAATCAGTACTATTCAGACTTCTTAAATCAGAAAGCCATTTTTATGTTATTTTTTCACTTGAATATAATGTGAGATATTGCTATCCTGGGAATGTAAAGCAGGAAATGAATTATGTTTTATTTGAGAAGAAAGTATTTTTAATAGAAAAAAGAACTCACTTGCCTAGAAGTGTTATTATGTCTGCTAAAACCAAAGTACTTTTCAGTTACCCTTAAAGCAGTATAATATGCACCCAGCAAAAATTATAAGCAGAAACTCTGTCATTTCCTTTCTAGTGTAATTCATTTGCAGTATCCATCTCCTCTAAACTTATTATATACTTGATAATATAATACTCAAAATCAAACACATGGTATTTTTTTTGCTGCAGCCTATTATGGCTTTAAAGACATCAAGAGTCAGAAAAGCAGAAATCACATATTCTTTGAGTAAACTGATTTGAATTCACTGCAGCAACTCAAGGATCAAAACAATGTGTAGGATTGATAAGGCTTTTTTTTTTTTTTAATTTTAGTTTTTCTTTTCAGGTTTACAAGGGTGATTTATGTTATGATTTCCATACTAATGGCCACAGTTTGTACTTTCAAATAGAATAGAATAGAATAGAATAGAATAGAATAGAATAGAATAGAATAGAATAGAATAGTTGGAAGGGACCTTCAAAGATCATCTGGTCCAACTGCCTGACCTCTTCAGAGCTAACCAAAAGTTAAAGCATATTATTGAGAGCATTGAACAAATGTCTCTTGAACACTGGCAGGCATGGGTCATCAACCACCTCTCTAGGAAGCCTGTTCCAGTGTTTGACCACCCTCACGGTAAAGAAATTTTTCCTTATATCTAGTCTGACCCTCCCCTGGTGCAGCTTTGTGCTGTTCCCATGCATCCTGCCATTGGTTACTGGGGAGAAGAGACCAGCACCTCCCCCTGCACTTCCCCTCCTCAGGAAGTTGTAGAGAGCACTTTCTGAATGAACTCATGAGAGATCAAGTGAAAAACGAGGAGAGAAATAAAGTCTACATGAAACTGCAGAGGTCACATAACTTCATGCTGGGCAATATATAAGCTGATACTCCATCAAATAAAATGGCAACACACTCTGGCAAACTCCTATCGATGTAAAGGCATCATGTCATGGAGAATAACATCAGAACTGCTAAGGTGTAGGATTCAGAAAATAGACCTCCTCACCATTTTCTCCAGTTTTCAGATTACCCAGTGCCCAGTAAAGGAGGTTACTCAAAAACTGAATTTTAATGACCTCCTGAGGTCTAATCTAGTTGCTTGGGCAGTGGTTATAGTAAACAAAGCTAGGTACATGCCTATAGACGTCACTTTGGCCCACTCTGAAAGTGGTATACAAGATTGTTAAAGTGAAGTAGAATCTGTTGGTGCTCTGAGCTGTACTATAAGACTATACTGTACTATATGTTATACTATAGGACCATTTAATTCTATCATTATTATGCATAAGGTGCCAGACACTTAAGGAGATGAAATGAAACCAAGACTGTTTAACAGGTGAGGAAGAGAAGATCTCTATCTTTTACCAAGTCATTTTGTTTGTTTGTTTGTTTGTTTGTCTGTTTGGTTTTTCAGCAAGCAAATCCATTAGAAAAGGATAAAAGAGCCCTGATTTGCATGTGCAAATTCACAATGAAAGTGTGCAGCTTAAGGGATGATCTGGCAAGGGTTATACTCCCATAAGTCATTACACAGGAGAGAATATTCTCAGGATATGATGCACGTGTCCTCATTTAAACATCTAATCATTTAAAAAGTAGATGTCTATTTTTAAGATAGTTGCTGCCGTTGAAATCCATGGAAGGAAATAAACAATTCCAGGGAGAAATACATATTATCCTAAAAGAGGTACAAAATTTCATCAGATGAGTAAACTTTGGAGGAAAATGTTTGACAAAGGAGTGACAGAGGAGAGCAGAAGGTGATCACCTTGGAGGCAGATGTCTAGTCTTTTGGACTCCACCTCTTTGACAGAGAAAAAAAAAAAAAAGGAGGAAGGAATTTAATGTCCATTCCATCTCTTCCAGAAGAATGAGTTACTTTCACTGGGATTTCACGTGCTTTCTGAGATTAACAGCAAAAAGCTAGATAGTTTTGTATATGAAGGTATAATCCAAAACTAAATTAAGCTCATGAAAAATATTTCTTCTGATGAATTTTGGAAGATGTTCTTCCAAAAGCCTGGATGTGCATTTGTGTGTACAATTACATTAAATCTGCACTAATTAGGTACAGAAGCTATTTCACAAGTGTGAACAACTTAGTTTTACATGGGTAAATCTGTAAAACCCTTAGTAAACTGAATAATCCTGCTGGTGGGAGAAAAAAAAAAAAAAAAAAGAAAGAAAGAATAAACATCCAATAAATGTCCATCCTTCAGCTGAGAGGAACGGAAAAAGACTCTTAGTGTACACAGTAGTACTGTGAATTAAAAATAAGCTGAATGCTAGCTATTAGGCCTTGATAGTTGCTTTGGATACCGAGGATCATTATTGTATCTGTTTGTGTAATGTGAGAAATGGAATTAAGATTTCATGAACATGGTCTAATACTCAAGGGAGGCTAATAAATATGCGTAAGTTAGGAGCAGTAGTTTTAATAAGGAAATTAATAAGATTACCTAGAAGCATTTTATCGTCTTTTAAACCCCAAGTGGTATTCAGTTACCCATGAAGTGGTGTTGTCTGATAAAAAGAAAATTATTTAACTCTATACTACTTTGTTTAATGCAATGAGAATATACTGTTTCTTCAGAGTTTAATTGAAATGGTGACTACTAATACATCTGATTTTTCTTGTCTTTCTTTTAAAGGAGACTTTTAAAATACTTATATATTTATATTGAATTATTTATGGGAGGGACAGACCATAAACTGGACATCATTACTTTTTTTTTCTATTCAGGACACAAACCTAGGTATGCTAATTTACTTTAGGTGAAATTCCTTGAATGTTTTAAAACAACTAAGTCTCTGAAGACAAAGCTGTGTCCTAAAAAGGGGCAGCACTGAAGGCTTCCTCTGCGGTCTCTACAACTTCACATTTGATAATTATCTACGGAAACGGTCTCTTCAGCTGTTTTTCACATGGACTCTGGCTGACAATTAAAAAAAGCTTTCTAAAGAACAGAGCGAAGAGTTTCTGGAATATTCAATCTTGTCATGAGAATTGATAAAAATGTTAATGAATCTGCAATACAGAATCTTTTTTCTTATTCTCAAAAAATCTAGGCACCCAAACTGTCTATACATATTTTTTTTTCAACTCGTCTTCTTTGCACAGTAGACTTAAACCAATTGAGATATGGGATTAAGGAAATTTATTGTGAGATTCATGTTATCTATTCATAGCATCCTGAAAATATTTGTATCTAGTCTAAGTTGTCTCCGTAACAGCAATTGGAAAGAGAGGACTATCTTCAGAGGAAGGTCATATGATATCTATTAACTCCATACAGAAGTTTTGGACACCCTGTAGCACCTTATATTGCAATAGGTGTCTATATTGAAACCAATATTCTATTGGTGGATGAAAAACTGAATATGACCCAGCAATGTGCACTTGCAGCCCAGGAAGCCAACTGTATCCAGGGCTGCATCAAAAGAAGCATGGCCAGGTCGAAGGAGGTGATTGTCCCTCTCTACTCTGCTCTCGTGAAACCCTACCTGGAGTACTGTGTTTAGCTCTGGGGCCACCAGTATAAGAAGGACATGGATCTGTTGGAGCGAGTCCAGAGGAGGGCCACAAGGATGATCAGAGGGCTGGAGCACCTCTCCTATGAAGAGAGGATGAGGGAATTGGAGTTGTTCAGCCTGGAGAAGTGAAGGCTTCAGGGAGACCTTATAGCGGCCTTCCAATATTCAAAGGGGGCCTACAAGAGAAGCTGGAGAGGGATTCTTTACCAGGGAGTGTAGTGATGGGACAAGGGGTAATGGTTTCAAACTAAAAAAAGGGTAGGTTAAAATTATATGTGAGAAAGAAATTCTTCCCTGTGAGGGTGGTGAGGCACTGGCACAGGTTGCCCAGACAAGCTGTGGATGCCCTATCCCTGAAAGTGCTCAAGGCCAGGTTGGATGGGGCATTGAGCAGCCTGGTCTAGTGGAAGGTGTCCCTTCCCATCAGGGGGTTGGAACAAGGTGATCATTAAGGTCCCTTCCAAACCAAACCATTCTATGATTCAATTCTATAATTCTACGATTCTATATTTAGGTACCTGGGTAGGAGCTCAGGCACCTAACTCATATGTAGAGATCTAGACTGTAATGCCTAAATTTAGGTGTCTGAGTCTGGAGCCTTAAGTTAGAGGACATGAACTACATACCTAAAAATAGACAGCATAGCTCCTGCAATTAGTGATCTGTCCCTCCTTTTCAAGGAAGACATTTCCTTTCAGTCTCATTTCAAGGTCTTAAAATTTTACAATCTTAACAATTCAGTGATAGCTTTTAAAGGCTTTAGGAAGAAAGATAGAATTGTGGATTGGGGGATTTCCTCTAAAATGTTATTACACTTGATAGCATCTGAGGGATAGTAATTGAAATGAAGAGTTGCTGCAAACAAATGATCAAGCCTGCAATGCATATCTTGTTCATTTAATCGAATGCTGTGGCATTTTTAGTCACACAGCGTCTTCTGCTACAGTTTTTGTCTCTGAAGATTGCTTGAAACCAGATAGCAGAACATTTTAATATTCACTCAGAATAAGAAGGGTAAGGTCTTTAAAAATAAAAATAAAAATCAGGTAAATGGATGTTGAGGAACATGCTGGTGACAGACTGTGTAAAAAGGAGCAGGAATATATCAAGGTCTTTAACTGAGCTCCATCACTCTTAAGATAAATAACATGTAATGGCTTTTTGACAGTAGTAGCTGCGCTATTTTAAAGAGCGGTCTGACAGTAACCACAAGGCTATATTCATTTTCCTCTGACACCTGAAAGCATTGGACCATCACATGATGACTTAATAGCCTCTCTTCTAAACCACCTTTGACATGTTACAGGACTGTATAAAGAAAAAATAGACTTAGCTAAATTAATGTTCCTAATTTCTAGGACATAAGTCTAAATTCTCTTGCCCTGATCCTTTTTGAAGCTTTTTTTTCATGAGTGCAACATGAAGATGAGTAAGTAAATGATATTGTCCTTCAGCTAAGAAGTGGTGGCTGACTATGCATATCCTGCTTATCAGTTGTGCTGTGCATTAATGCAGTTGTAGTCTATCTCAGTTTTACTTCTTCAGTGCAGCAGTAACTCTTCACAATACCCAAGCTTGATAGTGGCAACCTGATGATCCTTTAACATATTGCTAAGGCTGAACCATGATGTTATGCAAAGCTCTGTGCTGAGATGTGAATGACAGCGCCACATGCCAAAATATGGAACAAGACTTCTTGGTAACTACTGGCCAGAACTTATATGAAAATTGTGTTTTCCTTTTTTTAAAAGATCTATTTTTTCAGGTCATAAATTTCTCAACCTCACCTAAAAAAAAAGTGTCACTAAATGTTTTATTCTCTGGCAGCATCCATTTCATATGTATGTATTAAACTCCTTTAAAAACAATGAACTTCTTTTTGCCAGTCACAATTTTTCACAGATCTTCATACCTTCTATATTAAGGAAAAATGCATTAATGGGGAGGGAGTCAAAGACACTGGGTCAGATATAGATATCTCTACTATAAACATCTACACTTTTTCTTATAAAAACCAACCTTCATGTTCAAAATCAGCCAGGCAGCTGATCCCCAAACACACAGTTTTTACAGCAGGAAGAAAGAAGCAGACTGCGATCAACGGCAACCTTCACATTAACAGAAACGGTTCCTTAAGTGATTGCACTTCCACCAGTCAGCTTCCATGAGCAGATAAATGTTTCCTTTGGGGTATGCCCAGAACCATGTACATTTTGATGGCACTGAGCAGCTAAGCATGTAATTCATATTTATGCGCTGTCAGGGTTTAAAAACTGATCATTTCTCTGAATCTATTTGAGGCATAAAAAAAGCTTTTGCACCAATTGCAGGCTCAGCAAATTGAACTTTTTTTTGTTGTTGTTGTTTGTTTCCTTTTTATCCAATAGCTTGTTTCTTTCTTTCTTTCTTTCTTTGATCTTTTTTTTTTTTTTTTTTTAATCCAATGGTCAGAGATTTTAAGTCTGTCTCTTAACCAAGGACAGCTAAGCCCACATAAGTATGTCTTAACCACTAGGCTGTAGGCTGGTGGGTTCTGTAATCATCTTGCCAGGTTTTTTTCCTGTTTTCCGTGCTAATTAACAGTTGCCTGAGCTAGAGAAAGGAATAGGATTTGCAGTTAGCACGTGCACCCAGGAGACAGGAAGCTGCATTTACACCATGCTCCGATGAATGCATACATTACTTACGTTAATTGGAAGTGGGACTAAAGTTTAGCTCCCTTCCCTCAAGTAAGTGACTAGCCTCTGGGGTCCAAAATTACATTTACTAATCTCTCTCTCTCTCGGTGGTCCAATTCATACTGAGTTATTTCATGCAAGGTGGAGCGGCTTAAAGAGAGAGTGAAAACATCTGCCTCCCCCACACCACACAAGTCCACAGCAGCAAATAGCCTGTTGGTTGGAGTACCCTGTGTGTAGGCTTAACCACTGGAAGTACACCAAGATTTCTCATGGTGGAGGGAATGGTTCTGCCAAGCATCTTCCCAGGTATAGGCAGGCAGCATTCCCTCCACAGAAGAAAATATTCCTTTTTTTCCATATTTTTTAAAATTTATCAAGAGACTGTTATCTAATTTCAGGAGTGTGCATCAGGCTGTAAATTCCCTAGGAGGAAAAGGCAACCCTCTGCAGTAGGAAAAAAAAAATCCTCCAAAGTTGCAGAATTCAAGACACAACCACCTCTTTTGCATTTCTTATTGCCCAGCCTGGGCAGTGTCCTACTGACAGAAGTGGCTTTTGCAGATCTCCTCGTTTTGCCCCTAACTCTGGCTTGGATGCTGTGAATTCTCCTCGGTAGCTTGGCTGGCAGCACTACAACAAGTAGCACTCTGACACATTATCCGCCTTCACAGATCTGACCCAAGGTGATTTATTAAGTCTCACACAAGAAGTGTGCAGTGGACTGCAGGACTGAAGTTGTCTTCTGAATCTTAATGTAGTACATGACCTACTGGATTGTCCCTACTCTGAAGATTTCACTTCTGAAAATCTTAACAACTAGATGCTCTTCAGTTACATTTTAACATCTCAGAATTCAGTCATGCACATATTGCACAGGACAAATTCTGATTTGTGGGATCAGAGGCTTAATTATTTTTAGTTTTATGCTTCATGGGTAATGCTTCATTTTGCAATGTGAAATATAACTTAACTCTTTCCTATTTTGACTTGAAAAGATTAGTATGTTCCCAAAATATTGTTCATAAGCAATAAAATTAAATGATCTTTTTTTTCTTTTTTCTTTTTTCTTTTTTTTTAACATATCATGCAAAGGAGGTGTCATTCTGATATTCTAATTGCTGAGGTCTTAAAGAGAAGACCAGTATCTCCCATAATGTTCAAGACACTAAGTTTGAATAGCAGTAGTGTTTTATTGCCCCCGATGGAAATAAAGGTAGCTGAGTAGAAGTACTAGTTGGAACGCCTTAAAGAAATTGTTTATTTATACTTTATGTTTCATCGTGTCGGAAGGAGTTTAGCCCTCAAACTTAGGGACACCCTACAGCTAACAAAAAGTTATGATTACTGTTATAAGTCTGAACAAACCAACTATCCCTGTATGGGTCTAGTCAAACAACCTAAATTACATAGCTTGTAGCGTAAACATACCAAATGCTAAACTGGAGGCAAAGGAAAGAGAGAGATTGTTGTACAATACATAGGCATGAGTATTTCTGCTAAGCAGTAATCTGCTAAGCAGATAGAGGGGCAGATGGTGGTGGTTGGAGGCAACTGAGAAAGCTTACACAAGGGAATGGTTAGCTGTGGTGGCTTAGCCAGCAGTTCTGCATGCAGGGTCAGACGTAGATTGACGATGCCCTGCTGGTCTCCAGGACAGTAAGAGACCTCCAGAATTTGGCACAGCAACCTACCAAAGGTGTTGCAAAAGAGGTGGAGATTAGTTAGTTCCTGTTCTAGTCACCTCATCAGAAAATCAGAGTTTTAAAAGGTTATTGCCGTATTCTGGGGAAGGGGTAGTTCCGTGCTCTCATTTCTCCCTTCTCCTTATTTTGTCCTACCTCCCTCAAAGAAGTGTTGTTTTGTCAAGACATTTGATTCATAATTTGGGAGTGGAGCTCTTTAAGTACTCAGGAAGTTGGATTTAGCTTCTTGATTTCTGGGCAGGGACTCAAGCTGATATTTACAGAAAGCCACTGGAAAATGAATGCAGTTATGCTGCTGCCAATGAAAAATGAAGGACTGGATATAAAGAAAAACTTTGTTACCATGAGGGTGGTCAAACACTGGAACAGGCTTCCTAGAGAGGTGATTGATGTCCCATACCTGCCAGTGTTCAATAGACGTTTGGACAATGCCCTCAATAATATGCTTTAACTTTTGGTTAGCCCTGAAGAGGACAGGCAGTTGGACTAGATGATCTTTGAAGGTCCCTTCCAACTGAACTACACTATTCTATTCTATTCTATTCTATTCTATTCTATTCTATTCTATTCTATTCTATTCTGCTCTGCTCTGCACTGCTCTGCTCTGCTCTGCTCTGCTCTGCTCTGCTCTGCTGTGTTCTATTCTATTCCCCTCCATATCTATCAGATCAGCAGCAGATGTTGATGTCAATTTATACATAGTCTGTATAATATGAGATTTTGGTCTCTTACATACTGCTCAAGAACTGCCAACACAAAGGGAATATTACAGCCCTGTAGCTTCTGCACAAACAAAAGGGATGTCAATGACAGTGATTCAGTATCTATTTTAAGAACAGTAGGCAGGTTCTCACTGTTTCTTTTGTGCAGTCCTCACACTAATAATTATAGTCTATAGGTCTTTACCTGTAGAAAGGCAGAAAGAAATCTGCAAATGTGAATATAAAAAAAAAGAAGTAAATTTTTTAGTGTCTGATAAGGCAGACATGCATATGGTAGCAACAGCACTGGATACAGTAACCCATCCCAATGAGTCATCCCACATATGACAGTCCCTTGCTCCCCTCACTCCTCCAGGACTGCACGATGTCATGACAGCCACAAATCTGAAACGCTTGCTGAGATTCTAATTTTATGCATATGAACACCACTCATCAATGTACATATTAAATGATACGAGTGATATCATCATTGAATTACCCTAAGTTACTTCCCAATCATATTTCCCAGAATTTTGTGTGTATACAGAAATCAAAAGTACTAATTGAAATTATAGTGAGCCTTGACTAATTTAAAGTGTCACCTGTAATAGAAGGTTATGTTTCTTATATGTTTCTTATACAGTATCTTAAGAACTCCATCTCTCAAAGAATCACTAACTACTGGGAGGAAACTTGCCAGAACTTTCTCTATCCACTGGGTTAAATCTCAGATTAATTTCAAGAAATACTTTGTTCTTTTACAGATTAAAAGATTAGATCCTGAAATGTTCACTAGGAAACAGACAAAATGCAAATGGATCCATTGCCAGAAGGAGCAGGAAAGAAATTTCAAGAAGTAAAACTTGTGTGTGCATTTTCTTATATCCCTTTTTCTACTGCAGTGAGGAGCTGTTGTTGGATAATCATTGTGGATTATCTCAGCAACCTCTTAGATATTTGGTAAGCTGCTTCACAGAGGAATGATTTCAGTCTGGGTGGCAGTTAAATAACCTGGTAAATGACTCTAATCCAGCTGCCAGAAGATTATGTGAATGCTATTCATAGTGAGCCTTATATGAAACATTTTTTCTTGAGCAAGAAGAGATCTCTTTCTTTCAAACAATAAGCAACCTTTCTTTTTAAAAACATTTATGTTAGCTTATCTGCCGCATGCTAAGCACTTTCTGGATACTTAAAGTGAGGTTATTCCCCACTCATTTCGTAGATTAAAACACACAAATATAATAGCCTAAATGCAGATGTCTACATGTGTGCGGTGTCTCGAGTGTTCATTATGGTCAATGAAGGTGTGATCAACACAGTGGAGCCTAAAGAGCTCTTCCGCTTACCAGGTGGAGGCCAGTACATTAGGATCAGATGAGTATCTCTCTTGACTATCAGACTTGATTCAGTCACCTAACCATAAGCATTAGGTACTATTTTACGTGCATCCTGGCCTTTAGCCAGGATGCCTACCACAGCAGGCTGGTTTTGGTTTCCTGTTGGTCCCTTGGGTCTACCAGTGAGTCACAGCATGGATGACTCAGACATCTTAGGGGACCTCCACTGTCACTGCACACCTATGCTATCCCAACTGAATCAAACTCTACATCTCTACTGACAGTAATGGGGGCCTGGACATGGCATATACTTGGAGACAAGATGCTGTTTCTAGAGTCCAGAAATACAGCATGTGTGCTTTCAGCTGGGAAAATATTTGCAGACCATTAACCTCTTCAGAGGTGAAATGAACAGTTTTCTTTTCAAACAGAACACAAAGAAAAGGTCACTTTAATTTTGAGATAATGGTTGCTGTTATCTACAAGTGGGATAGGATGTGAGCACTGAAAGTCTTGATCTGTGTATTCCAGACCACAACTTTCAGATGGTACATTATCCTGAGAATCTATTACAGTCAGGGCTACAAGATTTCTCTTGTCTTCTGAGTACTGAAGGAAGGCAATGTAACAGATGAAAAAAATATTTGAGACAAATAAGATTTTAGAGAACATTTGTTCTGCTCTCCCAGTCACTTTCTGTTTCTGGCAGTTTTCTTTTTGGCAACTGCTCTTGAAGTCTTATACTTAGCACTAGCATCTAATTCTCATCTCGCTTCATCATTCCTCACTTTTCTTACTCTGGAGAAACAACTAAACATACTGCCAGGGATTTACGATTCATTATGTCTCTGTATTATAACAGAATGATTCTCTGGAGAGCTGGGTTTAATTCTTGCCTCTGACATTGAACTGTGGCATATTTGGGGGTAAATCCCCTTTTGATTCCATTTTTGTTCATTGAAAAGACTCATTAAATTTAATTTACTTTGTGTCCATATTTTTCTTTCTATGCTTATGTTAGATTTATTTACTCTAATGTAGGCAGGTTACCTGTCAAAGCCTGACCTAGTCATCCTGGGATCCCTTTGTATTCACTGGAGAGAAATAATAGTGCAACAGGATGATTTGTCTAATGCTAAGATAAAAATATCCTCTGTAAGTGCCTATTTCTCTCCAGTAACTATAAAAAAAATGGGAGACTAGCATAAACTGACGGATATAAGTTTTAAATATTTACAATTCGGTGAGGTAGATTACGTGATTGTTAAATAGGACCTTCGGCAAAATACTTTAAGTATGTAGTTTATTTGGCCTGAATGGAGAGCTCTGATGATAAAATTAATTATAATCAATTAGCATATCAACATAAATCATTTCATAAAGATTAAAGAAGCATAATAAACTGTTTTGTATTTACCAGCAAACCTGGGAAGAAACAGAAAAAAATAGACGTGAAACTCCCAGGTTTTGTCACCTTTATTTTTCATCATGCATGCACAGTTGATTCAAAAAGAACAGCATAACACGGAAGTATTTTTATTTTTATTTTATTTTATTTTTTATTTTTATTTTTATTTTTTATTTTTATTTTATTTATTAATTTATTTTGTCTCTT
>VXAA01005745.1:1178679-1229715 GCA_013399115.1 Anseranas semipalmata | reverse complement strand
CCTTTCTTTTCTCTTTAATTAAATTATCCTTATCTCAACCCATGAGATTTTTTTTCTTTCCATTGTGCTTTCTTCTCCCCCTCTTCTTTTGAGGAGGGGGAGTGAGAGAGCAGCTGTGATGCAGTTTAGCTGCCCAGCAGGGTAAAACCACCACAGTCTCTATCAGTAAAAGGTTAATTCTCCCGTTACTAAGACATACCCATTCCCAAAGCAGACACATCTCTGGGAGGAAAAAAAAAGTCATCAAAAGGGAACCCCGTGACACACTTCTTAGGTTGGTGGATAGGTGTTTTATTTTTAACGGTGGTAGTTGTCTGCATTTCCTGCTCAAAGTTACAAGAGCCATTATTTACATCAATAAAGACACAAAAACCAAAACCAAACCAAACCAAAACTAACAAAACAACAAAAAAGACCATGCTTTTTGAATTAATATAGTCTCTGTTCCAGGAAGAGACTCAAGCATGTGTGCAACATTAGCCATGTGAGTAGGTCTAGTTGTTTTCCTCAACTGATGCAGACTTTTATCCAAGGATCCAAGAACCATTCAGAAACATTACAGAGACTGTAAAATCTGCCAAAAAAAAAAAAAAAAAACAACCTTCATTTCTCAATAAAGTGTTGACTTTTCCAAAATATTCCGTCTAGCCCAGGTTATGAAGTAAACAGTAAGTTAATGTTTCCAATACCTTCATTGTTGCAGCTTTTTCTGTATCAGAAGGAAAGTGAAAAACCTTTTTTCAGTCAGAACTAGAATTATTTTCTTTTTTAATCCCCTGCAGAAGATATAACAGCTTTGTAATCTGTGATGGTGACATGTGGAAAATAATTCTATTAACACTCATCTAGGCATAACATTTACTTGCTATTCCTTCTTTCTCCTGCATCTACCCACAAATATCCCAAACACATATTTTTAAAATGAACTCTACAATTAAACAACTGCCCGCTAGAATCAGAATCCACCCACATTTCAGGTCTAGCCCTGTTACCAAAACTGACCCACACAAAGCACGCTACAAGCCTACAAGTTTTTCTCTCTAAAATCCATTAAAAATATATTAAAAGAACATAAATGTACTAGTAAAATAAAATAAAGACAGAAGACTACTGAGATTTTGTCACAAAGCTAGAAAAAGGGGCACTATGTGATTTTGGGGCCTGACTTAGCAAATGCATCCATCCACTACTGTCCCAACCAGGTGACTGAGCCACCAAGGGTACACCTGTGAGGTAGTTTCCTACCACTGTGAACAGCCAAACTCCTGTGGCACTAAGCCCAGGTCAGCTGTTGATTCTTTTTTCTTTTTTTTTTTTTTCTTGGCATCTCAGGTGGATTTTATGGCTTGAATTGAGCTCTGTACAACCAGAGCAACACTGCTGCCTGTACCTGAGGTGCAGGCTTCTGTACTAAATCCATGCTTGCTGGTTGGTGCGGTAAACCTAAGTGAGCCCTGCTTCTGGCAGGAGTTGTTTTCTCTCAAACACTAGCTCTGAGGCACTGATTGATGCATTCAAGTGATTCAGCCTTTGCTTTGTCAACTTTGCCATCTGCTTGCTTCTCCATCATCTGCCCAAATGGGAGGGAATAGCCTCGCAGAATCCCTTCTCTCAGACACTACCACCAGCAATACAAGGAGTCTTGGTAGACCCCAGAGGGATTGTAATGTATTCCCTTCATGCTTGGAGATGTCTATAGGCTGGAATGGAAACTCACTGTGGCCCGGAATGATCTCCAGTGTGGTTGTGAATGTAAAGTGATATACGTTGTTTGCAGGATGCTCTTGTCATGTTTAGTGGTCCACGAGCCTGCAGACCATGCTCAGGGGTGAATACAAGCTTCTGCCACAGCTGAATCCACACTTGCAGTCTCAAAACCTATTCAAGGGGCATCCTTGGTTGAGATGCTTGCCTCAGGGGCATCTTTGGCTTGCTCTACAGACAGATGTCTAGTTTAAACATATGGTATGAATCTGCAGAGAGCCCTCCACGATCATTTCAGGGATCTAAGGCAAGCAGAAACGGAAAGAAAGCTGCAATGTCCTGGCTGTAGGATGGATAGTGGAGTCCATTGGTGCTGTACTGAATGCCATGAGTCTCACTGGAAAAATGGTGAAATAATTCATCCATTGATTAGAACATCTTAATTGGTATGTGTCAAGGAAACTCTGAAACTATAATCTGGTTTCAGTGGGATCAGATCTGTAAAGGTCCCGGCTGCCATCTAGTGGAGTTGTGATGTCTCTATAGACTAAAATAAATATATAAATAGTACATATGGGAATAATAGAGAATTTACCTGTAGGTAAAATATCTTTGTTACTCAAGAAAAAAAATAAATAAATTAGCTAAAAGGATGCCTAGACACCAATGAAACTGAGGACAGAATCACATCATAATCACACAAAATGGGGGATAAAGGAACACTAAGGTCATCTCACCCAGTATTTCTGAAACAGTTTTGAGTCCTCCCTCCCACCTCTATGGAAAAACACACAAGGGTTTTCATTCCCAACTAAAGAAAAACTGGGCTGCTTCCAGAGTTATTGTATGATGCCCCCGCCCCCAGCTTGTTTTGTAGCTTGTTCTAATTGCAAACACAACTGTACTCGTTTTGCTAGAGAGTGTGGCAGACCTTTTCATTGAAAGCTCACTTTCTGAACAGTGTTGTTTGTGGAGAAACACCAAGCCTTTTCATCCTCCTACCAGACAAGATTGAATATTCCTCTAGCTTGTGCCTCATCATTGATGGTGGCCAAAAGTCACACCTAGAAAGAAAGCACAAGCACAGAGAAAGCATATACGCTGCTTCCCTGAGAGCCTCCTTGACACCAGCCCACTTGTGGCTCTGGCATTTCCCGAGTTTCAAATAAGGGATTTCTCTTCCACTCATTTGTCCAACCTTGCCCTGAACCCACAAACACTTTGAATAATCTGACACGGCTTTGTAGAACAGTGTTGTACTCAGGGCGAGTGAACTTTTCAGGAAAGAAACCTCTCACCTCCACACTGCAACATCATCACTGCTCATTTTCCTTTAGCATGCTTTTATGTTCTCTTGCAAAAATTTACCTTTTTACTGTTGACCCTCCTGGATACAAAAACACACTTAACACAAGATAAACAGAATATGGGTGGTTTTTTTCTTTTTTTTTCTTTTTCTTTTTCTTTTTCTTTTTCTTTTTCTTTTTTTCTCATCAAGTTGATTTGGATTCAATGTTCTGTTTTACACATTGTTATTTTCTGTTCAGTAAGGGGCCAGAGAAACACCTTAACCTGTTAATGCACTAGGTGTGGATTAGGTGTGGATATTTCTCTACTTTCTAGAATAATTTTAAATCAGTGGAAATGAAAGCTATTGCCAAACAACAACAACAACAACAAAGATGTTTAAAAGGTGTTTGTACAATTTTCTGTGTGCTGGCATCAGCACTCATGCAGATATAGTCATTTAGACTATAGATCAAGGAACTGATCTGGCTGGAAACCAATCTGCATTATTAAAACAAAGCTTGTGCTTGGCCAGAGCAGGAGGGGCACCACCACACCCTCTCATCCTTTCCTACCCTTAGTTTGGCTACAGCAGCTATAGGTGGATCCCATTCCTAATTTAATGGTGTGGTTATAGCTGTTTGTTCAGAACAAACAGCTATTTGGGGAATCCAACCTAAGGTCTAGCCATTTCTGCTTCATACATTCTTATTGGAGAAAGGGAAAAGGACAACTGCAGAGTGCTTCTTCCCACCTCCCTAACATAGCTCTATCAGATTGCAAGGTGACATTTGGCTCAATGAGTGTTTGCTGTCTGTGGCAATAGTTGCTGGAAAAAAGGAAAAATTTTGCTAACATTTTAAACATGCAAACAGCACTGAGGGATCAATCTGACTCAAGTCAAATTTGGGAAAAGGAAATAGATATATATAGCCTTCAGCTTGGAAGTGGCTTGATAAGAAGAAAGGACCATATAAGCTAAGCTTGGAGCAAGGAATATCATCATCATCTAGATAGCTCTGCACACAACTGACTACAGCATAGAGAATAAAATGTGTCAAGTTAAGTGAGTGTAATAGGTGAGATAAAGAAATTCAAATTTATTCCAGCCATTTCTGTGTACACTACAATACTATGGATTTACTGTATGTGCTCCTGAAACTTTAAAAAATGTATTCATTGTTCACTTTCATACAGCAGTTTTGTTCAACCACATACAAAAGGACAGAAAAATACTATTGCTATATAAAATTGCCAATAATCTTTTGACTTTCTTTTCTTATATTATAAAATATAAGAATTGGTTGGAATTAGATGATCTTTAAGGTCCCTTCCAACCCAAACCATTCTATGATATGATTCTATGATATTATAAATATTAACCTATATTAAAAATTGATAGCACTTATGTAGTACAAATAAACATTTCCAGTCATTTAATATGATGATGTGTAATATGAACATGATGTATTTTTATTTGCTACTAAATAACATTGATATTATGCAAGCATAAAAATAATGAAATATTCATATAAAGTGAAAATCTCTTTTAAGGTCTTCAGTTATTAGATTTTCACAGTATGTTATAAAATCTGCCAAGCAAAAAACTCACCATCATTCTGTTTGAACATGCTTTACAGTAGGCAAGATCTAATTAAAAGCTTTATTCTTTGTGGAATAATTGCAAGACTTCTACCTTAAGGACACCATGCTAATAACTTAATTTGATAATATGAGAGCACAGCTCAAGCTAGACAGTGATTGTGAAGATGTGATGGTCTCTCTTGCAATCAAAGCTGATATAGATTGCACGTCTGATCTCAGTTTTAATTTTCAGACCTCTCTCCAATCATCAGGGAACAGTGCCATTATAATTAAAAGCCTTTTCATGCTTGTGCCCAATCTATTGAAGATAGACAGGGACAGCTCTTTTCCCACAGATACATACAGGCAACACAAAAGATATGGAATATTAGTACATGGAAGAGTTTCTGGCTTTGGATATTGGTTTAGGTAAAAATTTTACTACTAGAAAATTTTTTATTAGAATAATAAATCTAAAGCTCACTAAACTAAATATTGGGCTACTTCTATGTTTTTTATGTTTGCTCTTCTCTACAGTGCCATATTGCATGGCCAATGTCCTTATGAAAGCAGGACATCCTAAGTGTTCAAATATTCTGAATACAGTGTTCAAATATTCTGAATAGTATTACAGTATTCTACAGTATTCTTAGGATGTCAATATTCTACAGTATTCAAATATAGTCAAATATTCTACAGTGGGAGATTTCCATTCAAAGAAATAAATGGAAGATGGGGTCTTAAGTGATGCCATGCTGTCAAAAATAGTATTTATTTTTGGGAACCTCATAGGTGTCTTTGAGGGTAGAAGGATAAAAGTTAATCAGTCATACAATTGGTTGTGATACAACATAAAAGCCAAGTCCAAATGACCTAAGCCACTTGACAGTGGCAGAAACTGCTCACTATTTTGTTAGCTGCAGCATGCAGTGAGATCAACTCAACCATCATGCCCAGGAGCTCTGTTTTACTTCTGTCTTTTCTCATTGCAGTGTAAACCCTGCAGCAATTTCCACACCCTAAGCTTGACTCTCTCTCTTCAGGTCAATTTTTCATTGTTCTGGCCCTACTCCAAGTGAAAACACATCATACTTAGCATAATTTATTCTTCAAAGGTCAAGGAGTTTCTGTTACTCACACTTTTCATACCTATTTTATCAAAGATTGTATGTGACAGATGGGAACTTGCAGAAACATAAACTTACGCAATAAGTGTGGACGTGTCCCTAAGGTAGGGTTAAGCTAGGTAAAAACTATCTAAATACAATGCAATTCCCTTCCTGAAAAATTGAAAATGTATTGCTTTTTAATCTTGTGTAACACTTCAAAATCAAGATTGAATTTGCTAATAATATAATGTAACCTTAATATCAACACCATGCCTAGTCATAACTGATATTAATATTCTAATTAAATAGTAGGAGTCATATCTTCTGATTTTAGCCATTTCTGTGTCCAGTTTCAGCTATCCCACAGGAAAGTATTCCCTCTATGTTACCTATTTATTTCAGGATGGACTGAAGTGCTCTCTGAAGATTCCCACTTCTGTTCATGTTAGAAAAAGCTGAAAGGACTAGAAAACGGCAAAGGCCTAGTTTTTGATGGCCAAATTTAGGTGAGAATGGATGTTGCAGATACTTGAATGCAGCCAAATATCCTCCCTATTATATATGGCAGAATGCAAATCAAAATTGTTTGGACAGATTGCTGGTATTCTTGATTCAGAGCGATTTGGGGTCAAACCCTTAATGCAGGCTTCTATAAAAGCAGAGAACAAGAGCCCTGAGAAGTCCAGGTATTCACGTGCCTTCATATTGTTGTGGTTTAACCTGGCAGGCAGCTAAGCACTCTCCCCCCCCCCCCCCACCCCCCACCCCCNTAATAATAATAAGAATTTTGTTTGCTTTTTATCTCCTCCTCTTTTATCTTCCAATTAGAGAGCATGATGGTCTTCAGGGGAAATTTGCCACTTCACAGCTAATTATACAACAAAAATGCAGAAGCTGTAGGAAATTTTCTGTCTAAACATCTGTGGGTAGATATGGGTAAAATTTAGACTTTTTACTCTGACCTATTACTCTGGGGTCCCTTCTAGCTCATAGAGACCATGATCTTCTAAGTCTGAAAAACATCCACTTCCAGAAAAGAAGACTCATTCAAATACCTTGACATTCATGCTTACAGGTCATACAACTTTTTCACATTAGCTGAATGCTAATGAATGCTAATTAACTGAAAGCCTGACAAACTCATCTCTCTGTTAGTCTCTTTAAACAGATCATCAGCGACTCAACACATGCTTCCATCTAGCTCACCTTGAATCCTTCTGGATAAGTGAAGGAAACCAACAAAAACATCTTAGGCCCCACATTGTAATCTGTGTTCTAAGGAGTCACTGCAGAAATGGAAATGAACACCTTCCTTCCCAGGCTCCTTCAGACTCTTCTTCCACCCTAAGATCTGAATTCAGACATTGCTGTGTTTTTCACAGACTGGAGAAAAAACAAGGAGAAAAAATTTTAAATGGAAAGGAAGGAAGACACCCCTTGGCATTCAGCATTCAGCTGTTGTATGAAAACTAGCTAACATAACATCCTACTTCTTCCAGTTAGCTATAATTACTATAGCTGTAATTACCTGGATACAGCAAAGGAGAAAGGAAGGCAATTCCACTTTTTTATTACCATTTTTGTTGTTTAATAGGACTTAGCAGCTCACTGGAATGTCCTGAAGAGCAGAGTGAAAATGTATTAGTCTGATGGTCCTCACTGTTTGGTACAGTTTAGCTTTCCTCACTCTTTTCCAAGCCCTGATGTTCCCATCAAAGACGTTAATCAATCTGCCCATCTACAGATTACAGCAATCATTTGGAAAAAAAAAAAAATCTCAAGTACAAACACCGGAAATGTAACTTTATTTCCAACCTTCTGAATATTTTACAATACCGGAGAGCAAAAACAGTCAGACATGAGAAAATACTTTAGCAGTGTTCCTAATGCTCCCCTAGCCCTTCTCCTGTAGGTCTCATTCTTTCTGTGCAGAAGAAATTTACTGCTTTTCTTTTTAATTTGCTTGCAACTTTGAGTCTTTCTGCTTCTAAACAGCAAATATAAGAAAACAATATGAGAAGACTTTTCAGTCGTGTTGCAGTTTGACTATGCATTTGGTTTCTTATTTGCATCTCTACTGAACTGAAACAAGGAACAAAGCTTGAACAAGCTGGATAGACTCCAGTTCCTATTGTGTAAAAATTGAATACGAGTTTCCAGAGGTCATCTGTGGTGTCACTGAAGTGTACTGCTGGTGTCCACTCCCTACACACATCACGCTCATATGTTCATTAGTAAAAGAGTACAGATAGGCAACCAAAAAGAGGTGATATTTGTGTGATGTAACAGTTTATCCATGAGAGGGCTATTTTGATCAGCCAGTCAGTCTTTAATACGTCACTGCAATGCTTGTTCTGCAAGAGATGGCTGGTGGGCAGAATTTCTGCAGAAGTGGATCCTCCTCCAATTTGCTTAGAATAAGCTATAATCATCTTTTGTTGTTGTTGTTGTTGTTGTTTTTTGGTTTTGTTTGTTGGTTTATTTTTCCTAATCAGGCTTCTACATGTGATTACTCCAGATTCTGAGGCTGTGTTTAGCAAACAGATGTAGTCATTTTCACTCCAGAACTGGTTGGCACAGTCCATCTCGTCCTTCTCCAAACTGGCATAAGTCCGTATCTCTTACCATGCCATCTCCGACCGATTTCCGTTTGTACCTCAAAAGGAAAGGAGAATGTTATTACGTGGTCAAACACTGTTCAAGGAGGAGATTGGTGAGACAGAGGAAAGTCACATCTGATGGCTAGAGAATGGTAAAATATAGATATTTCAGAACAAGCTAGTTCCTCTGGGCTCCCTTTCTAGCTGATACAGAAAATTAGGATCCGCCAGAGAGTGGTTCAGCTCACCTGTCCCAGACTGCTCATCCCTCTGTGTGGATGAAAAAGCCTAATGTGGCTAGCTCAGAGTTGGCCTCCAATGTTGAAAACAGTAAATGATTCCCAGTTTTACATTCAAGAATTAAGGACATGTTTTATGTTTGTCTGCCCTCTCCTGTGTTCCTCCTTAATGATTATGTGCCCAACAATCAAAGGTTATTATTAGAGCTGTCACACAGTATAGAAAGAAGGAAAGAAGGAAAGAAAGGGAAGGAAGGAAGGAAAGGGAAGGGAGGAAGGAAGGAAGGAAGGAAGGAAGGAAGGAAGGGCACGTTTCCATTTTTAATTTATCTGGTTTCATTTTCTGCCTAGTGGTCCTCAGTCCACCTTCCTCTGATGAACTGAAAAGTCCATCAGCAATAAGTAACTTTCTCCCCATCAGAGTAATTATACTTTGGTGTATTTATGTATAGTCAAGTAAGTCACCTAAGTCTTCTGAGAAATGAAACAACATGAGGTTTCAAACTCTAGCACTGAAAACGATTTTCTCCACCAATAGAATATTTTCTCAGCTTTTTTCAGTATCTTCTTTCTTTCTTTCTTTCTCTCTCTCTCTCTCTCTCTTTCTTTTAAAATAATATCCCTTTGGAAATTTATTCCAGTAATGGTGTTACCAACACTGCCTACACAATTAAACACATTGTCTCCACATTGCTTGCTCTTCCCAATTGCTAAGAGATGTCTTCTTGTTCCCATCTGTTTCTAGAACAGTATAATTTGCAGCAAGTTCCTTAATCTACACTCACCAATTTGTGGCTAAGAAATAATACTACTTTGCTACTTAAGATAGCAAGGGGAAAAAGTCACCAGCAATCATTTGCTTTCTGTTGTTGACAAGCATGTATGCCATGTCTTGTCATGTACACAGAAACACACATTGGATCCACACCAGCAACCAAGGCCTGCTTTAGCATCTGCTTCTTATTAGAAATGTGCCTTCCCAGATGCTTAATGGGAAGGAAATATCTAAATTGGAGTGCTGTATGCCTGGGATTTCAATCTGGATGTAAAGCTATGGAGTCTATCAGCAGAAGAGATTAGAAATTATTAATAGACTGGTGAACAGGAGTAAATTTTAAATTGGAAAATGGAGATCTAGTCAATACAATCTGGAATATCTAAAACCGGGTCAGCTCTCTCTAACACAGATGATTGCACTTTGTATTTTGAATCTTTCTCTAAGTTCCACTGACTGTGATGATTAGGAACAGGATTCACCTCCTAAACACACCTTTGACATCCTAGAGGTTGCCTGTGGGGTGGCATACATGAATCAGGAGACTCTCCTTTCTTAGGAGCAACAGGTAGAAACTGTAAAGGTATGTAGAAGGGGAGTGCTCCTTTAAGGGTAACTGATCAAGGACCTTTTCCAAGGCAACAAGGGATAATAAGAAAGGGAGGAAGCGATGGGAAGTGATGGGAAGTGATGGTCAGTCACACTAATTTATGAGAGCACGTGAGAATGTAGGAATGTTTATTCCAGGAGAGTTATCTGAGGACTTCTAAGCTGAGAGACAATTGCAAGAAACAAACCTCCCAGTCATGTTAATTGGCAGGCTAACAAGATACAGGTGCCCCTTCTGGGAAGGATGAACCTTGCAGCTGATAAGATGTGAACCAAGGATGCCCAGACTGGGAGGGTGCAGGGTTCTGCAACTCTGTGAGGGTTGTGTGTGGGAAAGGTGGAGCAGGAGGAATGAATTAGGGGAGATAGGTATGAAAGAGCTGGTTGCATATAGAATAGGGCTGGTCAGTGTACTTGTCTGGCTGAGTCCTGTGCTTCTTGTATCAAATCAAATCTTTCTCATCAAATCTTTTCTGAACTCTCAGTGCATTTGCACTCTCCTATGTGGATATGTGCTGCAAGGACTACGTGTCAGCTACAGCTGAGACCTGTGTGTGTGTCAGTGAAAGTTGGTGCCAGCTGCTGGAGTCAAGCCAGGGGTGTAGGCCTATGGACTCTGGTGCCAGCTGCAGGAGAGAGTGGGGGTTGTAGTGCCTGTAGCTGGAGGGTCCATAGCTCTCTGTATCTGAAAGGGGCCTACAGACTTTGAGTCTGGAGTGCCAGCTACTGTGGGGACTGATGTGAGTGAACTGGGTGCCAGCTGCTGGAGTCAGGCCAGGGGTGTAGGTGCCCCCAGCCTATGGTGCCAGCTACTGGAGCAAATGGGGTCCTAGCATCACCTACTGGAGTGAGTGGGGGTCTTCTACTCCCAGCCACTGGGGCAGTAGCGGTGTGTGTTCCCAAACCAGCTGCTGGGTGGAAACCATAAAGTCACTCACTAAAGCAGGGAGGCAAGCATGGAGCTCTGCACCAGTGGCTGGAGCAGAGCTGCAGGTCACTGCCTGTGTGCCTGGTGCTTGCTGCTGGCTATCGGGGTATGGTGAATGTCTGTGTCTTCCACAAGCCTGGACTAGCCTGTGAGTAGTGGGGGCCTCAGGTCTGGGCCAGGATATCATGTGGGCGGGTGCGATCTGTGCTGGTACACCCAGGGGGACTTGTGAGTATGGGGTACGTGAAGGATGAGTGTGTGAGTGCTGCATGTTTGCACTGAACTTCAAGCTGGATTGGCCAGTGAATAGGCAGCCTGTGAAGCAGGTGAGGGGCTTGAGGCCCAGGTAGGAGTGCTGTGTGGACAAAGGGGCTGTAATGGTACTCAAGGGATCCATGAACTTCAAGCTGGACTATCTGGTGATAGGTGACCTGTGAAGTGGGTAAGGGGGCCTGGGATCTAGGCAGGGGTACTGGACAGACAGGTGCCATGACGGTACTCAAGGAATCTGCAAATGCATGCATGCTTGTGAACCTAGAGAGTGCTGTGTGTGTGTGCCTGCACTAGTGAACTTCTATCATTATCAGCCCAAGAGGAAGAAGGGGACTCTGCTGTCTGTGTCTGTTTTACATGAGTGCTGTAAGTGCTGCAGCAGGCAGCCCTTGGCTGGGGCAGCCTGTGTGACCGGTTGTGTCAGTGTCCTGTCTCTGGGATGTGTGC
This sequence comes from Anseranas semipalmata, assembly GCA_013399115.1. Lineage (NCBI taxonomy): Eukaryota > Metazoa > Chordata > Aves > Anseriformes > Anseranatidae > Anseranas > Anseranas semipalmata. The sequence continues at coordinate 1,218,160 of VXAA01005745.1, read as the reverse complement.
TTAGTTTTGCTACAGGTTGGGCCTGCAAAAGGGAAAGCTCCAGCTGCATGCCCCAGCCTGGGCAGAGACCCCGGGTCCCCAGACACCAGGCTGGGCCCCAGCAGCTGGGCAGAAGTGGTGCTGGGCTGGAGCAGCTGGAGGGGGTCGTGTTCTTTACCATCACCTCACTTAACAGAAACCAGCAGACTCTTAGGGTAGTCTGAAACTGAATCCCAGTCACAGTCTAAAATAGCCATCTCAGCTACCCAGTAGTCAGAAAAGAGGGGGAAATTCCAGGCTTTCAATTCCTTCTAAAATATGGATGATGAATGAATTATATAGGCAACAGAAGAGTTTGAGATGCATCCTTACTACAATGCCTAGGCTATATAAATGGAACTGGATACTAAACTGAGTGGAACAGACCTTGTCCCATCAATGGTATACTACATGGAATATTCTACATGGAAAAACGTATTTATCAGTGCAAGGAAATACTGGGGAGTTTCACGAGCAAATTAAGAATACTAGAAAAGAATATTTTGGTATTGGGCAATCTGTATAAATTTAACATTATTTACAATTTAGTCATTTAGAAACTGGAGGTCACTTTGCTTCACTGCAGCAGCTTGTACTCTCAGGTCTTGACCTAGCATGGGTTTCCCAAGCCCCACTGTAGTACAAAAACATGCAGAAAGGATTTAAAAAAAAAAAAAAAAAAAAAAAGCCTTGATGGAATAGCTGTTTTCTCCACTAGGTGGCTTTATTCCCATAAAGATAATTTAAATGAAATTCAACTTCACTGATTCCCATGTTAACAGACAATCCTGCAAAACTATAAGATCTGATTATCTGCTTGTATGATACTAATTATTAACTCTATAAATTTGGCAGTGAAATCAGTATTGTAAAGGACATAGTTCCCTTACCTCTTGGTTCAGGAAACAGTAGAGAACTGCTACAATAAACCCCTGAGGAAGGAGGAGAAAAAAAAAAAAAAAAGAAACAACAGTTGAGTGTTATCACAGTTTGAAAAAGCCACTTGCACTATCTGACTCCATGATAGTACTGTGTATGTGAACCAATTTAGAGTATTTTTACAAATTTCTTATGTATTAGCAATAAAGCTAGTCATATAATCTCATATAATCAGCTGGCTAATGGCATTTCAACAATGTCAGTAAGGCCATAGGAATTCAAAAGAAAGATGATGTGGCAAATGAACTCTCAGGTTATGCTTGCAAAAAAATGCCCATTCTGCAGTCAAGGAGCTCGTACAGCTTTTCAGTCAACTTCTGTGTCTTTGCAGTATATCAGATGACATAAAATTCTGGCCTACTGAATACATTTTTTAAGTTTCTGATCTGAGATAAACCCAACAAAATCCTAGGAGGTCAATGGATCTGTGTGGTCAGATAGTCACTAAACACCTTATCTTTTTATTCAATTTACTTTCTTCTTACATCGTTAGTTGACAATGAAGGACAGATCCAAATATGGAGGCTCAGGATTAGGTTCTGCAGGGCGGAATGTATGGGATTGACACAATGAGTTAAATCTTCACAAGGAACAAACCAGCACAGCTCCTGAATTTTCTAGTGATGCTCACTAACAAATGATGCCATGCAGCAATTTAGAGAGAGATGTGCTCCCCTGTGAAGTTTAGTAGGACTGTGCACAGCTGTTTCTGAGATGCATAGACTCTGAGGTGCAGCACAGGGAAAGGGAGGAAAGCAAAAGGAAACAGAGTGCAGCCTTGCAGGGCAGTGGTCTGTATGGGGCTGATATCTGCACTAAGCACTATTATGTGTTTATGTGTTTACCTATCAATTTATTCTTTGCCAAAGAATTGGGAAGGGGGGTGGACCTGCAGCTGTGATTGCCCCTGGATGTTCTAGTTTCAGCCTCAAGTGGTTTGGTCTTGTCAGTAAAGTCAGGGAAGGTCTGTGGACTGATAGCACAGAAGGTTTTGACATGTCAAATGTTGACTCAATGTCCAATTTACACATGAATATGAAAGACTTGGGCTTGTATTGGCAAAATCTGCAAATATACAGTCTAACTTACAGCCAGGTAGGACATGGGTCACGTCTTCAGGTTTGTATTTCAGCAGAGAACCATGAGAAGACACTATCTTCAGGGTACAATTATTTTTTGTTTGCTGCTAGTTATCATACAGAAACTAGATTAAACCAGAAAGTCTACTAAGAAGGAACTGCAGCGATTTTACCTGAAAAGATCCAATGCAGAGCTCTAAATAAAGCCGAACCCCCAGACTGGTATATTCCGGAAGAAAGTTGAAGACAATATAATGGGTTCCAAATAAAGGAATTAGAAGCAGAGTTGACCTTGAGAGACGTCTAGCACAGGGCATGAGAAGAGGTAAGGTAATATTATTTTTTTCCAGAGTAAAGACCAATGCATGCAATATGTAATAGTGACGAAAGGAAGTTAATAAAGGGATCTACATATCTAGGTGTGAAGTTCTTATCTCTTGGGAGATGCTGGACAGCATAATGAGAATACAGCTGGAAAGAGATTTCTTATGCTTGTTGCCTTATTGGCAATACTATGTTCATGACTTTTCTTATGGTATTTTGTCATTCACTCTTTCTGAATGCGACTGTAGTTCGGGAAAACACAAGCGGTAGAATATATTTTGCCCTATCCGAGCTATTGAAACTTTGATATTTATTTGTAGACAAATACAGAGGAAGTAATATGCAGGCTCCTTGTATAGTCCATGTCCAGAGAAAGACACCTCTAGAAAACAATTTATTCCTTTGACTAGTTTCCTTAGGAATGGGATAACATTGGGAATTTCTGAAATTAAATGCCAGCCAAACTGAGTGTGTTTTTGGCACTGTACATGTGCTTCTGTTTAGAAAAGATTATATAAACTTAAGTGACTGAAATCATTGATAATTTCTTTTTTTCTTCCATACACTACCTGTACTGAGATGAGTTATTGAAGTTGCTTTGTCTAGGATCTAGTTTTTTCAGCAAAATTCTGATGATGTTGATAAATAGGACAAAATTGACCTGTTTAAAATATTTTTAAGGGGAAAAAAAAAGGTTACTTTCTCATATGAAACTTTTCAATAAAAATCATTATTTGACCTTTGGTACATAATTTGTACAGTTTCAATGAGACCTGTGTAAGATTGTTAATATAATCCCTGTTGGCAGCAAGACAATCCTCTCAGTAGGTTGCATTCCTTCTTAAAGAAATAGATCAGGATGAGAGCTTGAGAATTTAACACTGTTAAACTATTTTTGTCGATATCTTGTGAGATTGATAGATTCTTTTTTTTTTTTTTTTTGTGGCTCATATCATTTTCATTCATCTCATTTGAGAAGGCTATTGTATTAAATTTTGGCTAATATTTTTAAATGTTATTAGTAGAATTCATCTGGTTAGATATAGATATCTACAATGACATGGCTGCATCTGAGCTGATCATCCTGTTCTCCCTTTGTAGTCAATGGAGAGTAAGCCAAACAACAGAGCCTTGGGTGAAGTTGGAGATGAGTCCTCTCCTCCAAACGTAGATACTTGTTATCAGGTGAATAGGCAAAAGTGCCTATTTCTCTTTGTTGACTCTGAAAAAAGCTGAGGAGCGTTAGCTCAGCTCCAAAGCTAGCTAGGGTAAATCCTAACCTGCAAAGCAAATTTTCTGCAATTGCAGTTTGCTCCACCAAAGTCTGTGGAGCTGCTTAGCGTTCCACAGTCAGAGAGTTTCTCCCCGTGCATTTTGAGTCCATACACACCAGATTTTCTTTAGCTGAGGCCGAATGCTTAATTTTGCCTAAGAATGTACACATTGCACCAGAAGGTCTCATTTTATCCATCAGTGGTACATTAAGTACATTCCAGCAGAAATGTCACCAGTGTAATCCCCTGAATCTTTTAACTTCAAATGTGGATGTCAGATGGGCACTAGCAAGTGGAAAACTAATGGAGGTAGAAAGAAATGTAATATTTTATTGAAACACGGCAAATTAGGACCAGAATTCAACTTGAGATTCTTCATTCTTGTTGCTAACCTGTATATGCCTTATTTGTATCCATCTGTCCTCCAATTAAATTAGTCTTTTGTTAGATGGTCTTAAGGCGATCCACTAGCTGCTATCTCACACATGCCTTGGGCTTAATGACATGTGGGGGTAATCATATGCCATAATCATTTAAGGCCCATCAGTTTATTCAATAAATGTCAAGTTCAAGAGATATTATCACCTGTGAAAGAAACTTATTGCTTTTGAAATTTTATATTGAAATCTATGGCTGATTCTGGACTCTTAGGCTAAAACTTCTGTTTTCAAATACTTTAAGGATGATTTAACTACTCACCTGCCATTAATTTCAACCAGACTGAAAAGTCTATGAAAACTTTCATTTCTTTGAAGAATGTTTGCTATGGGTGATGGGGAGAGGGCAGTTCTCTGCCTCCTTTTGGCTTACATTGGATGTAGGTAAGTGATAAAACATTTTTACAGTACAAATTCTACCATTCCTCTTCCTTATTTCAAAAAAAAAAAGAAAAGAAAAGAAAAGAAAACTTGTAGCAAACAGTAACTAGATTTGCATTTAACAGTTTTTCTTCTATTTTTGACAGAGTTAAAGTACCTACCCCAACAGAAATCATAATAGGTCCTTTGATTAGCCACCAGTAAGGAGAACCTTGATTAATATCCCAGCATCTGAGAAAATAACAGTAAATTTAGGAAAGAGGTGTATGTAATCACTGCAATCAAGACACCACATAGCAGTGCCGGTGAAATTCTCAAAAGATATATTTTTGTGGAAGTGTAGGTATAGTGCAAGTATCCAGATATTTAAGCTTTGAACAGGACATGCTTTTTATAGATTATCCTACCTTTTTCAAAAAGATACAGAGCTATCTCAAAGTGTTAATTGAGAGCCATGGATGCGACAATTCAAAAAACTTGAACAGATGATGCCATGACTGATATAAAGATATAGCTTTGTTCCTCAAAGACACTTATGTAAGAAATGAAACATTTTGTCTGTGTAAAGTAGTGAGCACTCCAGGGTTCAGAAATATCAAATGGTATTTTGTATCAGAAACTCCAAAAATTTTTCTTTGTCACTCTGTTTATCTGATTGGAATCTCTTTTTCTCTTGCAGCCAAAATAAATATTTCAGCTTCCTGGGAGCATGCCCTGCACAATTACAATACCCCTGCCATATTATACTCAAGTGGATGGTATAATCCCCATTCCCTATGTCTATAGTGAAATGGAAGTTCAGAACTCCACCTCAGGCACTTACCTAAATGGTGATGCAGGGAAAGGAAAGGTGGGCAATATACTGATATTATTTTCCCATGTCATTGAAACAACACGAGCCTTCATTGCTATCATTATTTTAAAAATATCATTTACGTATGTAGAATAATGCAGGAAACAATGACTTACTCCGTGTCTTCAAAGTAGAATTTTGCTAATATCCATATAAGAGTGAAAAGTGTTGGAAAACCTGTCAGACAATTAAACAAAAAACTTTGGTTGTCTAGTTTCATCACTTAATCCAAATCTTGTCCACTGAAACTCTGCTGTGATGATGCAGGTCAGCCATTTTCAGAACTGGAATTGCCCTTTGTGCTCTGCTGATACCCATGATGGAATGAAACAAGTTTTGGCATTGACTATTTGGTGATCATGCATCAGTGTGAAGATGTAAAGGGATACAGAAGCTACTTCGCACATGATACAGTGCTGCCAGGGAGGCCTGAACTTGCAACTTCTTACCCACATGAACAGAATTTGCATGTGATCTTACCCGAAGTTAGCACTTGAATGCAGATAGCACGTTAAAACCCAGATTTGTGTAATGTGTACTTTTTGTATAACAAAATATTAGGGAGTATTGTTTATCAAATCTTCAAATAATAGCAACGTGAGCAGTTTACAAATACAGAATGTGATGCAGTGTACCCTAAACCTTCCTAAGAAGGCACTTGGAAAAATCCCTAAAACACAAAGGGTGATTCAGTCTTCTTAGTTGTCATGCCTACCTTAACCTTAGTGCTAACATGCATGGATTGCCTTCCTGAACTGACCAAAAATTCTCCCTAGTCAAGTACGTTCACCTGCCATATATCCTCAGGAGGGAGTTCTCTCTGATTTTCATTTGCACAGCAGGTTTATGCTGCCAACCACTTAATTTGGATCCTCCTAATGTACTTAGCTTCCCACTTATTTTACAGGGACTTTAATGCTATACTTAATATACTTACAATGCCTTTTATTAAATTCATGTAAAATCCTTACTTACCCCAGCCAAAGAGAACCAGCCACCAAAAATATCTTCTTCCATGGGAAAGGGATGAGAGTAGTAGACAGTTTAGGTAAAGAGCCTCTACCAGGAGCCACATGAAATTGGTCATCATGAAGTAGTGACAGAAAACAACTGAGATCTTGCATTCAGTCTACAGATCAAGAAAGTTATAGTTTTGGCATTACATGTGCATAGATAAGTTTGATTTGCAGATGTAGTAAGCATCTGTAATTCTGGCTGAGATCTAAAAAGAATAAGATCTCACAATTACAGGCATGTTTAAGGAGAGATCATCAAATGCAATGTGGCTTTCTGAATAATAAGACTTTAACCATCATGGTAGCTTGGAATCTCTGTATTTTGCTTTATATCTCTGCTAGAAATGTGGCCTGGTCTCCCAGGCAAGTGATTTCTCCCCCAATTGCACCACTTCCAGTCTAGCTTATACAAGTAGACTCAAATGCTTACTAGCCCTTGGACAAAAGTGTGTTCAAGGACCCATCATATTTCACTTTCCCTCCTATGCTCAGTTTTAAATTTTTGTGTGGCTATGAGCAATGCAGAAGAATCAGTCAATAAACCTCTGTTTGAAAACCACTTTATTGTCAATATTTGTGGCAGAAACAAAGCTAAGTTGATTGCCTAGTACCTTGTATGTCCTGTGGTCTACAATTCAGAGCTTCTGGCTAGAACATGAAATCCAGCATTTCCAGAAGAAACATCTTTAAAAAAGATGTTATGAGATACTCAGAGATCTTGGATTTTAGGTTTCAGATCATAGAAGGGTAAGAATATTTTTCTGTCATACAGTCTAAATCTGATTCAGAGTACTGTACTAATTAGTGTTTACTACCACTTCAAAAAAAAAAAAAAAATCTAGTAAAAAGTAGTAAAAAGTAAAAGGAACATTGAAAAGTGAAACCATATATAGATGGCATTTAAAAACATCAAGTACCACAGTATCATGCCTTTTCATGTGCTTACTGTAGAGAAGCTGCAATGGTCGATACCTTCCTCTTGGAAAAGGACAGAATCCTTAATGAAAATGGCAATAGCTTTTAAGATAAAAGTAAAAAAGAGCTGTATGTGGATATAATTTCTGGGACAGCGAAGCCTCCTGGAAGAAAAGAAGAAAGGTCCTTCTGAGGTAATTCACTGACTTGTGCTGGCAGTAATTCAGATATGCAATAAAGCCTTGTTTCATCTCAGGTACGTCCAGGCACATATAAAAAGAAAACTTTCATCCACTGAGCTCTCTCCGTTAAGCAGGCAGAGACAGAAACCTTCCCCATGTAAAGCAATTCACCCACAGTCTATATCTTAATCTCTTTTCTTGTTAGGTGGTGGCCTGATGTTGTTTCTGGTCTGCCAGATTCCAAGATTCTCAGTTTTGTTATGTGTTCAGTGTGCCTGAGCTGAGATGTCTTTTGGTTGGCATTATTTTGAGGCAAAGGGAAACCTGCGTTTGAAGAATGATCTTCAGCAATATAGTTTTGACTATGGCTAAGCCACTCCTAAGAACAAAAATGCAGAGATATTCTGGACTAACTGGACAGTTTTCTTAATGCACAGGGTAATGATTATTTAGCAAGGTTTTCTATATAGCAAGATACTGTGGTTGAGTTAAATTGCATTAAATCTCTATGTAGACTGCCTTATCCAGAATTAATGAATACTTCCTTAGATTACCAAAGTTACTCTTATGAATTAAATGAATGCAGATCATTGCTTTAAAACAATTTGGTACATCTTTAAATTCTTGCATTCAGTTAATACAGATTATTTTTTTTCTGACTGTTATTAAATATAGACTTTTGGAGGGAGTTATACAGGTTCAGCTTCATGTTTTCATTTGGAGCTGAAGCCTTTAGCTAATTAGCAAAAAGTCCCATTAAAAGCTGAATTCCCTCCAGATCCAGTAATCTCAGGGTCACCTAATCTTAAAGCTCAGTTAAAGCGTGCAGAATTTTACTACTGAACTGAAATGTCAACCCCATTGTTGAACTGTAACTCTTTCCTCCCTATTGCTAAGTTGTTTTCTGTCAATTGTTTCTTTCTTTCCCCTTATTTGGGTTGGTTTGTTTTCTCAAGGTCAGAGTGGATGTCAATACACATATCTGTTGACTTCCAGATATGAGCTAGGAAGCTGCAGAGGTCAAGAAACTTTCCGCAGAGAACCCTGACTCTCACAGCATAATAATAAAACTCTTTTATTTTATTTTATTTTATTTTATTTTATTTTATTTTATTTTATTTTATTTTTCATTTTGCACAAATACAAGTAATAAAGATTAATAAAATAAATCCTACATGTCAGCAATCATCAAATCTCCATTAAATAAGAAAACAATCACTTTTACTTCAAATACTCTAAATTATATTTTAAAGTGTCTAATAGATGAGCAATTCAATGGGAAAGAGATCTTACCAAGCTTGCCAAATTCAGACCGTAACTTTCAAAGTATGTTTTTTGTTGTAAATGTTTCAATAGTCATATATATAGTGCCATAGGAACACTGACTCAGAATTGAGTTATTTTATATTCTTCATATTAATATGAAATTTACTGAGCCCACAGGAGGCAAGCATACATAGTTTATCAAAAATTGTCTTGATTCCATCTAAAGCAAGCAAATATATGTATTGGTTATTTAGGATCTGATTTGCTGACTTCTGCCAGCAGACAGCCAGGGTTTATTTCCCAGTTCTGATTCTTCTTATTTCTGTGTTTCTCTGATAACCTTTCATTTGTAGCCTCAGTTTAATATTATTAAACCAATACTGCCTGAAAGTTTTATTTTTATTCTTCTGAATTTCTGTCTGTATTGCTTTGTTATGTCTACTGTCTCATACAGACTAAGATATGAAGAACTGCTAAGTGAATCAAGTTAGAAGACAACTTCACATACCTGAATGCAATAAGAACCATCACAGCAATAATAAGTGAGGTGACAGATACACTGTATCCTACAGTATAGATGATCTTTATGGTAGAAAAGTAGGATTGCTATAAAAGAAGAGAATGATTTGTCACATAAATTGCAGCCAAATGACAGCTATTTAAATGATTGTGACAGTTTTGCTTTATTTGGTGCTTCCAATCTGTTCACATGCCTGAGTGCCTTTTTTTGCCCCTTTTAATTCCACAGCAAATTTCAACTGAAATTAATCATTGTTTCTTTTATGAAAATCCATTCTATGGATACATGGACATTGCCCAGTTTGATAAAGAACCATTTATTGTTTAAGATGGTTTCAAGCTCATTCATAAAACCCTGAAAGACTAAGTCAGTATTCCATGAAAACATTGTAAGAACTCATACATTTTTTTAAGCATCATATTTCATACTGTGTTTCTGCACAGCAGTAGTGGGAGGATAATCCTGCTGGCAGCTGGCTACATGATGAATACAGAATGCTGTAAGCCTTTCTTTGTGTCTCTCCACCTTCCTTTGCTCTCTTTCCTTATATTTTTGCCATCTATTCTCTTTTCCATTTTTAAAAATTATGATTGTTATTATTATTATTTTCCTGGGGTTGTTTTATTTCCTCTTTCCTCTTTCTTCTTGGTTCCATATTCAACTTTTACTCAAAGCATCAATCAAAATCCATTTCTATTTAAATGAAACCTCTATCAGACATAATCTCTGAGTGAGGATTATCTGACTTCAACTATCATGCATGGAAGCAGAAAATAGAATAAATAAGCTCTAGGCTGCAGATCTTTCCCTTTGATCTTGCATGGTCTGTCTCTTGGGTCCCAGTTCAATATTTTTATGTCCTAACATCCATGCAGCTATGCAGTGCAGTTACCTACAGTTCACTGTGAGGAAGGACACGTATTTGTTTTGAGCCTTAAGTATCACCAAGGTCATTATAAGGCTGATATTAGGTAGGATTTATTTCATTTATTTTAGGTACTTAAAAGTTACCTTTCTAAGTATAAGCAGCTGAGTAAAATGAGCAGTGTAAGACCACGGTCCACAGACTAGGCTGTTTAGTTGTTAACACAGTCCTCTTTCTTGAAGGCTCCTTTTCCTATTTAGTGGAGGGAAACAAGCACCTCCAAAAGGCAATTCATCTCATCATAAGATGATACCTGATCATTTTCCATCAGCAAGAAAAAGAATCTATCACTATACCTACCTTAGCAAGTGGTGCAAGGCAATAGCAGAGTGAAACCTTTGGTGCTGAGGACCCAACATGCATGTTGTGTGCATTTCTGACTAGCCATGGTCTAGTCCTGTAGGCTGGGCTTTTATTATTGGTGCACACTATGTGCACCCTGCGTTTGGCTTCCAGTTTAGTTTCATCCACACAAAAACAGATCAGTCTTTCTGAGAGTACCCCTCAGTATAAATGAAAGTGAAATAAGTGGGGACAACCCAGAGATTTCCTGAAAAGCTCACACCTGATCCTGACCAAAGCACTAATATAGATCCACCACGTAGCCATTAGGTTAGACTTGCACAGATTTTATTTGTATTTTTATTTTTTTGTAAAGTTGGTAAAGTTAAATGATGTGGAAACTGCACATGGTGGCCTCTTCTGTCTGGTGGATGAACTGTGAATTCTATATGATTAACCATGTATCTGTCTATGCAGAATTCCAGCCAGAGCTCAGAGAAGGCCCTGAGAGCTACAGAGGTATTCAGTAAGTCTGGAAGGCACTGCTCCATGAGAACTGTATCAAAGCTGTGCTGGGCCTCTCTTAGTTGGCAACTTCCACTCAGAAAGCAGAGATGAAAAACACAGCAAACAATAATCAAATCCTTAAATAGATAAACATTCAAATGGGGAGTTTACCTAGAGGTAAAATGTGAGTTACTGCTAAAAAAAAAAATCTGTAAACTCATTTGTTTTTACACCAGAAATGCAAGGAAGCAATAAAAGAAAGAAAGAAAGAAAGAAAGAGAAAGAGGAAANACAGCAGGTACTGTGTCTCAGAGGCTGGAAAGGAAGCTTGAGTTAAATAGCATGACAGCAATCAGTACAAAAAGTAATGGGAAGACAAGAGAAGTCTCTCCAAGAGGACATAAATTGAACTCTCTCCTGCAAGTTGAATGGACTTCAACAACTACAGTATGAATGTTATTTTCATTCTTTCTGTAGTGAACAAAAAAATTGATAACGTTCACATTACTTGTAAAGATAATGACAAAAGTGCAGTTTAGCCTGTACAAAGGGGAGACAGAGGTCTAGAGTCAGACAGGACAACTGATTTTTAAGCATGCAATGTGATTCCTACCTCTTTCCTATCAGTTTTAACCTAGTGGAGATTTCATCTGATTCTTTCAACTTACTTATTCCTCATTTTCTCTGCAGTAGCTAATAAAACCATAAAACCTGGTCACAACAGAGGCTTTATATAATTCTAATAATTTTCAGGACTGTGTTATTTCTCACTAAATGGTGTATCTTTCAGTATTTTAGCTGTCTTCTTTTCTCTGAAGAAAAATGTACAATATTTTTACATTCCTATTAGACAGAGATCAAGCACTATTTTATTTTTCCTATACAGAAAAATTCTAAATATCGTTGAGTGTGCAAATCTAGCTGAAACAATATGTCAAATGCAGAGATGTAGATTTTGAAATATTTGTGTTTTTTTTTTTATCCGTGTTGAATTAGGTATTTTTTGCTAGTCAACCATACAGCCCTCTTGTCCTTAGATATTGCTGAGTTTGGAATAGTGGTGTTATAACAGCGCATTTGCTGTGCTGGTGCTGTGGTGCCACAAAATCATCTTGCTGATTGGTCTTATTGAAGAGTCTTAATCCATATTTTATGAATATTTTGGGAGATAAGCCTTAATTGTTATATCTGTAAGCAAGTTCAACAGAACTGCATGATTTCATGGATTTTGCAGCTGGCTTTATTTTTATTGCACTCTTATACCTGAAAAATAAAATGTCATTGGTAGTTCTCCAAAATAAGTGATCAGAGTAAAATTTGAATCACATTCCCTACTTGGTAAGAAATTTCAGCTTCAGCTGAGTTTCCTTCCCCAGTGGTCTTCAGGAATAGAAAGGAATCCTGTAACGTCAGCATATCACTCACATGTGTTTATTTAATTAAACTTACTTCTTCAAGTGGAATCTCATCTTCAACCGGACAAGCAATATGATAGGAAGGGAATGGGTCTGACCAGCCTTTCTTTGTGCAGTTTCTTCTTATTATACCAGCTGAAACACAAGCACTTATTTTTGCCAGTGAAGAGCTACAAAACACAGAAAATAAAAACCAAGAGAAGATCTCTTGCTAGTATGAAGGTTGTACTAGCAGAAGAGGACAATCTCCATTATCACCCCACTGAGCTGACAGGACAGTTTGCATGTGTACATCCAGGTAATCAGGTACAAATCTTTTAACTTTTCTCTGGAGATAAACAGCAGGAAGAAGTGAGGGAACCAAGGAGGCAGAGGTGGAGGAGCAAGGAAGAAATCATATTAGGGACAAGGAAGCTTATTGAAGAAGACTGGGAAGCACTGCTCCATCAGACTCATTCAGCCCCCATCCCTCTAAAGTACCCCTTCTCACTCTCACTTTTCTTGGGGCTTACTCTTTCTTTGGAGATCAGACACTGGAATAAGCAGTTTGTTCTGTGAGGATAGTTTCCATAAAAAGATTTATGAGTCAGATGAAGGATAAGTAAGAGAATCCCAGAGCAGGAAATGAAGGTACACAGATGAAAGGGATTTTCCTTATCCCTCATTTATAGCTAGCATGTGCTGGGTGAGGCAGAACTTGGGGTTTGCAGTTTCTTTTTCTTGTGGAACTGCCAAATCTAGATCTCTCCTGGAAGCTAATTTCCTCCTTATGGGCTTGCAGTTTGTTCCTGGCCGGATTTATCCAGAGAGTAAACAGTCACAAAGGCATTCATTTGCACAGTCTTACATTTGACCCAACACACATGCTAGTTTAATGACAAGATTCTGCTTTGTATCTCCATCTTGTCTTCAAGAACAATCACATTATTCATTCCTCGGTCTTTGATTTCATCCCATACTAATCAGAGCATAAACCTCGTAAAGACCCGTGCTTAAGTTCTGGCCTAGATGACCCCTTCTACAGTCTCTGTAGAAAACTTACCCAGCAAGCTGATCTCAAAGCTTGTGGAAACCAATGGACATCAATCCATTGATTTCAGTGTTCTTTGGCTCAGGTTCTCATCACAGTCTATGGGATTATATGCAGTTATACATAACGCATGAGATGTGAGATGGACTGCTAAGCACCTTCAGATGTTATTGCATGCTTTGCAGTAATGCTCTGGGCAGGAACTTGCAGTATTTTGTCTTCACTACTCATTTTTAGAAATGCTTGTGCCAGGCATGCAGCACAATAATAGGAGTACAATCAAAATAGTACATCACCTGTCTCTTTCATGAAGTGAAAGAGGATGTTTGGGCATGGTAGGGCAAGAGTCTCTCCAGCATCTGCCTCTGGCCAGCACAGTAATTTGTCCCAGGTTCTCTTGCAACCTCAGACAGAAAGTGAAATATATTTTTAAGCATAATTATATTTGAGCAAAATGATTTTTTTTTCTAACTTTGACCCTCTGTCCCTTATCTTTCTTATAAAAATAGTTAACCCTCATTTTTTATTCTATAGCAAGAGATAAACATCTCCAGGTGACTATTTACTCTTCATCTGTTTCAGACATAATGCAACAAATGAAAATGTGTTATGGAAATGGGAGGGAGAGTGTTGCTGGAAGACAGACCAGATTATGGTTCCTGTTAAGAGGCTACCTTGTTGTTAAAGATCAACACATCTTCACTAAAAAGTATGATGCCATCATAGCACCCAGTTAGAATCATAGAATCACAGAACGCTTTGGGTTGGAAGGGGCCTTAAAGACCATCTAGTTCCAACCCCTCTGCCATGGGCAGGGACACCTCCCACCAAGTTGCTCAAAGCCCCATCCAACCTGGCCTTGAACACCTCCAGGGATGGGGCATCCACAAGTTCTCTGGGCAGCCTGTGCCAATGCCTTACCACCCTCACAGGGAAGAATTTCTTCCTTATATATAATCTAAACCTACCCTTTTTTTAGTTTAAAACTATTACCCCTTGTCCTATCACTACACTCCCTGATAAAGAGTCCCTCTCCTGCTTTCTTGTAGGCCCCCTTTGAATATTGGAAGGCTGCTATAACGTCTCCCTGAAGCCTTCACTTCCCCAGGCTGAACAACCCCAACTCCCACAGCCTCTCTTCATAGCAGAGGTGCTCCAGCCCTCTGATCATCCTTGTGGCCCTCCTCTGGACTTGCTCATATAGGTCCATATCCTTCTTATGCTGGGAGTCTCAGAGCTGAATGCAGTGCTCAGGTGGCGTTTCACGAGAGCAGAGTAGAGAGGGAGAATCACCTCCCTCAACCTGCTGGTCATGCTTCTTTTGATGCAGCCCAGATACCGTTGGCTTTCTGGCCTGCAAGTGCACATTGCTGGGTCATGTTGAGCTTCTCATCAACGACCACCCCCAAGTCCTTCTCCTCAGAATTGCTCTCAATCCATTCTCCACCCAGCCTGTATTTGTGCTTTGTATTGCCCCAACCCAGGTGCAGAACCTTGCACTTGGCCTTGTTGAGCTTCATGAGGTTCACACAGGCCCACCTCTCAAGCCTGTCCAGATCCCTCTGGATGGCATCCCTTCTGTCCAGTGTGTCGACTGCACCGCTCAGCTTGGTGTCATTGCCAAACTTGCTGAGGGTGCACTCGATCCTACTGTCCATGTCACTGACAAAGATGTTAAACGGGGAGGGAATAGGACGAAGACGTAAGGATTCAGTCAGTTAGATAGACTGTCCATGTTTGAATGTGAAAAAAATGTTGAAAAAAAGAATTGAAGGTATGGGGGTAGGCGGAAGAAGAGCTGAGCAGAGCCCAGGGATGTTGGACAGTGAGTAAAACATTCAAATGTGCATTGGCAGTGTGGCTGTGTACTGATTCTGGTAGGGTGTTGCTTCTCTGTCACTCATGTTATCTATCACTCATGGATACCTGGTGTTGCATTCCCATGCTTGTCTGACTCCTCCAGACATTCAGCCTCCTTTTTCTTCAGCTCTGTTACAAAATCACATTCTGGATGGACATTCCCAGCAACCTACAGGGAGAGGAATTTCAGCTGAGTAGGAGGAAGGTTTTGGGAAGGATCTCACAAATAGCCATGAAGTCCAGCCCTACACTTTTGCAGCTAACAAAGCTGCGCTAAGGACACAGAGCACTGGCTTAGTGTTTAGCAGTCAAAGAGACAAAGCTCTGCCTGCTGACAGACACTGTCTCTGCACGAACTGTGATGTTCTCAGCAGGTGAACCCAGCAGAGCTCTGTCAAAAGCAGCTGAGCTGTGCTACCATCCGTCAGAGCAAATCCTTAGGCTGCATAGCTTTTGGAGGATGATACATACAGCTCTGCCCTGGGAAGTTTATGAGATTGGCTATGTTCATACTGAAAGTCATCTTTGCTAGGGCCCAGGTTTGAGTGCAGGACTTATTTGCACCCTGACTTTAGCCCCTGCCAAATCTGGATCCAAGGAACTAGAGTGCTCTTGAATGGGCTTCTTTTCTTGGTGAAGCACATACTTCAGAGCCCGCCTGCTTCTCAGCACAGACATGTCCCTGCCAACCTCTGAAGAAACATTTTGAACCACATATGATTTTCATAAAATTGTCTTCTGAATGAGCTGTTTACTTTAAAAGGAATGAATCTGTTCTCTCCTTTCTGCCATCTGCCTTTCTTTACACAGGGTTGGAGACGAAACCTTCTTTGGAAGAAAATCTGCACCAAAGCATTTGGTGTGCTGGTGTAGAGAAAAAAATGGCATCTAGAATTTCAACACTGGGGACGGCTGCATCCCTTTGGTTGCTTTAGTCTTTATTCGGCTTGTGCTTACATGGACACCATGAGAGAATTTGAAGGGATCCAGCCAAACCTTGGCCACCAAGAGACACAGTCTGCAGCGCATTGTTACAAACCACAACTGCTGTGGGTGTCCTGGCCATGGGTGCCAATGTGCTCAGTATGTGTGGATATAGATGTAAACATGCAGATACACACAACAGAAAATAAACTCAGGAGGAGAGTTGCATGGTGAGCAGGTGGCTGGCATATGGCTCCGTTTTGTTCTCTCCAGGGAAGATTAATATATGGGGAATTTGGGAAATAAATAGCTCACTTTCAGGTCGTTCAGAGGGCAGGTCGTATCAGTTCCAATAAACATTATTTCCCCTCCATGTTAATGTCCTTATTACAAGTGGATCTGCAGAGCATTTGAACTGCTTATTGGCTGAAAACTCAAGGCTTTCAGCCTGCTTGTGTGGACAGTATTGGATTCATCGCACAGCCTTTGGTCTCCTGGGGATTGGACCCTAGCAGTTGGAAGTGGCACGTATCCACATGTATGCACTTCAAGAAGCTGCTCTGCTTCCCATTTACTGCACTTTTAGGAGGATGTGGTTTTCCTGCCAAACTGGCACACAGCAGTGCCATGGATCAATTCAAGGCAGCAAAGAAAATGCAGGCCCCATACTCAAGGTTAAATGAAGCTTGGTGTATGTGAGAGGAGAGTAACCATGAGTGAGTGGGGCAGAGGCCAGCTGTTGTCTTAGCACCAGGAGGTGGAGATCAGGTGTGGGGGATGCCTCACTGATGTCAGCCATCATCAGTAAGGACACGTACTCTAGGGAACCCCTCATTTCCACACTATTAAGAAATGCAGTGGTAGCCAGGATGACAGAAAACTGTCATCTGTCTTGAACACCTCTGCTCATCTGATATCTCTTCTAATGCCAACATGTATTTATTCTTCCTCTCTTATACTCACCCTGGACAATGAAAGTCATCTATACTGAAAAGCTCACTACACATCACTTACGGCAGCTATTACAAAAAGTAGCTTTATTAGTCATTAGTAAAAACAGTCCTCCCGTTTACTGAAAAACTATTTCACAGCATTCTCTTGGGCTGGTGAACTGTGCCCAGAAAAATCTCAGCAAGCAATAAATGTACTCATTTGCACGGTCCTAAATTATTTCTCCTGGCAAATAAAATGTCTAGATTTTGCCTGTGAAAGCTGTCATGGCAAGAACAAAGAGTGTTTGGCTTATTCACCAGTCCAGAAAATCTGTTTTTTTTTTTTTCTGTCTAAGTCTCCACTCTCACCCGTGAGAACGCTTTACTACATGCATCTGAAATAAAAAGGTGAGGCTAATCAAGTGCCAGGTATTTACATTTTTACCTCTTAATTCAAGAAGTCCTGATCTTAACAGATGCTTTCACAATTTATATTCAAGTCAGTGGTAACTACTACTCGAACAAACACTGAGTGCAAGATCTGTTGTGACAGAAACAAAATAAACTGAAAATATTTATCCCACTCCTAGGCTGCGTTCTAGGTATATCCGTTCCCTTAAAGCATTCGACTACTTCTAGCAGACCCTTATACTTTCTAAACAACTCCGAATACTAATCCGAAACAAGGTGTAGAATTAGTTTCCAAACTAAAACATCTATAGACTTACTTGCTTAATCCCACTTTCTACCTTCTACCCTTCTGACCACCTCTGGAAGCATTAAGTTCTGGGCTAGAGGTTTGAGCCATTCTTTCAGACAAGGATAAATATTCATATATGTGATTCAGCTCTCTTTGGTTTCTATACCTACAGAGACATCATAGCTGATCCAGCTATCTTTCGTTCCTTTCATGAGCATATCAGAGGGATGATAGCATTTATGTGCATAGATCAACTGAATTATTTTATGCACTTACTTTTGGATGAAATGAGCTATGGTTTACACTCGGTTCACTTGATTCCCCTGACTATTAAATTCACTGCTGCTCACTAACTTTGGGCTTCAGCACTGAGTCAGATGAATCCCATTTACTACAGCTACTGGCACTATGCAGACTTGTGCATAGATCATCACTGCAGAGCTATTTTGACTGGTAGCTTGCAGATAATAAGACATGTTTCTGGTTTGTAGGATCCCTAAAGAAATGAAGCTCCATAAAGTCACTTAGTTTGCCATCTTGGTGATTCACTTGTCTTAGGGTCCTCCCTACAGAAACTCCCTCTGTAGCTCACAGATCACAGTTACAGAATCACAGCATGGTTGAGTCTGGCAGGAACCTCTGGAGATCATATAGTGCAACCTCCCTGTGTAACATAAGGTCTATGTAGAGCAGGTTGCTCAGGGTTGCATCCAGTTGGGTTTTGAGTATCTCCAAGGATAAGGACTCCGCAACCTCTCTGGGCAGCTTCTTCCAGTATTGTACACTATCACAGTAAAAAGAGGTTTCTTGTATTTAAATGGAAATTTTGGTGTTTTAGTTTGTACTGACTGCCTTGTATGCTTTCGTTGTATACCACTGCCAGAGAGCCAGTCAGATTACCTAGGAGCTGAGATGTCCTCAGGAGAGATGCCTCTCTTAATAGACTGATAGCCCTGGATAACTGCAATCTTACTTTAGGCTCTTCAGCAAAATGTTTAACATTATGGTATATGAATATGGGTTCTCCCACCACAGGCAGCCTCTTGTGTTGGGCAGGTCAGACAACACAGGAGTCCAAACTTGGCTTGTTTCTTTTTCTGAATTCTGGAAATTAGTAGAAGAAACATGAAACAGAGGTTCTAGCAAATTTCATGGTTATTTAAATCTGTGAAGATGGACAGATGTAAAGTGCTACTTCTCTGATAGACCTTTAATAGGTATCTGCCTTAATAGAAGCATGCCAGTTTTGAAGACACTGCTGAATTAAGGAAGATGCTCGGGAGAGCATAATTTCTGATGTGGGAACGGGAAGATGGAAATTTTTCTGTCAAATACTCCCTCATCATGGGATGTCTTTGCTGAGTCAGTGACCTGCAAGCACCTCTGCCATCCATTTGTGATCCAGAACCCAGATTCTTCTCTTCAAAGAGACTAGCTACAAACATTTCACAAAGCTGAGCTGAACGTATATGTCTGCCTTTAAAACTGTGCTGCCACACGGTGAATTGCTCACTTTTTTAAGAGTCTAGTAGTTAAAATATTCATCTAGGATGCAGGAAACCTAGGTTCAATTCCCTATGAAACTTCAGTAGTTTTCATTTTCCATTTTTCACGAGAACCAATATCTCAGTAAGGCTTGGTTAGGGAGAAGATTCATAATCATGCAGTGTGAAACCATTCTGAATCTGCACGTGCAACTTTCAAGTAAAAAAAGGGTTGTGCCTGATGAATTTTGATGACTGTTAGCAGAACTTGGAAGAGGAGGAAACAGAAGGAGAACAGATGGATGGCAATTTTGGAATGTATACCCCCAAATTCATGACAGTATAAAGACATCAACTTTAGAGCTAGCCTTTTAAAAGACTTTTTTTGTCCCCCACAATAACTGTTGTTTGGCATTACCAATGGGCAAACATAGGACCTCTTAGTGGGCCATGATTTTCCAACAGCTTTGCATTCCCAGAATATCCATAACTATCCATTAAAACACAGCAAATGGGGCAGCAAACTCCTTTTAAGGACTTTGACATTTTGAAAAGTCAGCTGCACCTTCATGATGCTTCCACTGGCATGAGACCGAATAAAGGAATAAAGGCTTAACGCTAAAGCTGAGCTGACGTCAGGGCCCTTAGTGGCCCTGCCCAGCCTGCCCTGGGGACTCCCACATGGGCCCAAGATCCCTTTTCAGCTCAGCCCCTGCCCCTGGGATGATGGAGGATGATGGTCACAAGCTCCACAGGCCTGCTCTGCCCAGCCTTGGGTTGCACTGATGTCTCAGCCTGACCTTGGCCCAGTCATGTCACCATTGCCCTGCCCACTAATCCCAGGCCATGTTTGATCCTGATTCCCTTACTGATCCTGATCCTGACCACCCACAGACTGGTTGGCACCCCTGGTCTGCCCTGCTTCCTTGCTGGAGGTGGTGGGTTGGGTTTTGGCTGGCAAGGTGCCGGCTTATCACTTATGGAATAAATATAGCTTAGAAAAAAATATAAGTGCTTTTCTTGTACTCACATTTGCATATGATAAGGAAATGGGTATTTCACCAAATCCTTTTTGAAGGGCAAAAATTAAAGGAATTGTGTAACAAGAGCCAAACCCTTTTTGGAGAGGATCATAGCTAATATTTCAGATTGTCCTCCTGAATAACTGTATCCAAAAATCTCCTTGCTGATGGGGAAGACTGAAACTGCAAATGAACTAAACACGAATATGTTCCAAATAGAAGATGAATTTGCATTTGCTGCATCCATTACTTACTGTATTAAATGAAGCCGTGGGTTAGCATAACCACTGAAAATCAAACAAATCTTTACCCTTGTCAGAAGGCCCCAGGTGGAAGTCTTATTAGTGTGATAAAAGCAAAAACAAACAAACAAACAAACAAAAAACACAAAATAAACTCTGCCAGATCATACTCTAAAAAGGGACATGAAATGCACACATAGGAAATAGAACTTTTTTTCATTTAATCTAGGTGTTTTCATACCATCATGGAAAATTTGCTGCTTGAATGTTGCTTTTCCTCTGTTTTCTCTCATATATTTCTGAATGGCTCAATATTTGCATTCTTTTCACATTACAGTAAGCACCACACGAGAGATGACAGCAAAAAAATCTCTGTTTATAGAAGGTGAGAGTCAGCCTCTTAAACATTTAAAACCTCTCCAAAAGTTGACTTCATCTCTTCCAAGGAAAGTATACTGTTAAGTTACACCAACAATGAAATGAGATGTCTGCTTTTCCAGCATTTTCTGGGCAAAATAGCAATTGTTTGCCTGTCCTCTGTTACAGTAAGATACGCAAATACACAATAGGAGATTTATATTATACACTTACACATAAACGTGGTTTTTGATCGGTGCATAATCCCATCATAACCAGCATGACTATGTAGAAGAAAATGCTATTTCTCTTGCATAAGTGGAACAGGTTCTTACAGAGACCTTCAGTGATATTATTCAGTGATATTATTAACACTGGATCCTGATATTCTATTTATGAGCATTCATACTCCTCAGACTACAGGGAAGCAGAGTTTGTCACACAGATGATGCAAAGGAAGCCATAGCTTCACATGACTAAAAAGTATTTTCAGTCGTTTCACAGTACTTTGTTTTTCTTAATCCACAAAGAACAGGCTGCTGTGTCATCCCTCAATGCTTCATCAGAGAAGAGATTCTCTGGGTTATGATTCCCAGAGAACAGGAAAGGACATAGCAGAAGGGTAACGAAAGGAAAATGCTGAAAACATCATTACTCTCAAAAGCAAAGAAAATATCCTTCCCCCACTTTTCGCACACATTGATATGTGTGCAATCCTGAATGTTGTTTCTCTAATCGTTGCCTGAAGCTAACTATCAGCAAGACCTCTAGGCTATTTAATGGTACAGGACATTTCTAATTCTGCCATAAGCAACCCTGCTGATTCAACTCATTTCTTACCTGTAGTCCCTCAGCTGCTCACTTTAAATAATGTTAATTCCACTAGAAAGGCAGATGAAGTGATAACTAATAAGACTGCATATTCTGAAATTTAAGAAAATTGTCAAGACTCAGCTGCTCTGATGTAGCAGCTCTACTCCAGTTTCTTCTATGTTGTTACTGTCTTTTAAAGCCTACACACGAAAAAAACAGGGTTTCTGCTGATTATGTTGTTTCTCCTTAGTGAGTGTGTGGTAAGAAAGCAGTGAAATGCATTGGTACATAGATCCTACAAATTGTGTCCCTTCTGCCACTGTTCACACTTTTCATAGCATCTTGTCTTGTTTAACTGGAGTCCAAAGCAAATAAAGAGAAAAAGCACTCATGCAAAGAAATAAAGCTGTGTCGAACCATCTGCTCCAAGACGAAAACAAACAATTATTGGAAAACAATGAAGTAAAAGCTAATTTCATGCAATTACTCACAAGCACTGCAAGAGTCAAGGTATACAGGGCACAATGGTATAACATGCTGGAGTTCATGTTCCAAAGCAAGAGTCAGAATTCACTTCTTTAGCCTTCCTTAGCATCTTTCACCTTCTTTTTGTCTTCCCTTTCTCCCATCAGTTGCTGATCTGAAGCATTTATCTTTTTGCACAGAAGTGACGTAGCAGTACAGTGAAGTGGGAAATAAATATTAACAACTCTCTAAACTACGTTTAACCTGCTTTCTACCTTTTTGACTTTTCTGCATGTTCAAAGACTGGAATGGATTAATTGAGAGATTATTCCCAAGATTACAGGAATTCCCGTGTGTCCTGGAGAGATGCCTCTTTCTTTGCTTGTTACACAAATGATTTTAAGAGGGATAAACAGTTCCAAATATTGCTAATCCTGCATTAAAACAACATGGTTTGCATAAAACAAATCTTCTCCTAATAGCTATTGTTAATACCAATTTATTCTAATAAAACATGCTTCTTACTGTAGCTTCAGCGTGTCTGTGTGTGGGCATGTTTATATGAAATATAATGACCATGGTACTACATTTTAAAATACAAGGTCAAAATCTACTCACAAGCATGTGAACACAAGTTCTGCTGGATACATTTTGTACATAGATTTGAAGGGAAAATTCACAAGGGATTCATCTCACTTTGCTTCAGACTTCTGAAAGTTAGTGTCTAGATCTGAACTAGTAATCTCATGTAGTTAGAGTATAGAAATGTGTATGTTCAGTTCATTCATCTCGTCCAAACATGAGCTTTAAAATAGGTCAGATGAATCCCACTCCAGAAATGCCCATTTTGCCTTATTGACAAAAAAAAAGCCATTTCACTCAGAGGTAAATGTCTAACATCTAGATGCCATAAGGTCAGCTGTATTCCAGCCATCTTGTATATATATGAAATTTTGTCTATCAATACATACTGCCTTGAAGGACACCAAATTCAATATCAACATTAAGCAAATGTTAACATTACAAAAGCAGGGACACAAGATTTGAAATACCTTTAAAAAGTTGATCTCTGCTGTTCTCTCTACATATTATGCCATTCCTCATAAGGAGTCCTTAACCCCAGCTCCATCTTCCCACAATGGTCTATCCTACACCTCTCTTTCGCCTCTAACACTGCTTTTTCTCCATCTTCCCCAGCTCACCTTTCTGCAGTTAAACCATGTGGCTTCTTACTGTTTATCTACACAGCTTGGGTAGGGGGAAGACAAGACCTTGGAAAGGAGCTGCCCAGCTCCTAGAGTCACCACAGTCATGAAGAACACCTAAAGTTGTGCTTATGCAGGGCTGGACTACACTTGGAAACATCTGTGGTGATGAAGCCATCAGGGTTTGGTTGCAAGTTAGAGATGCAAGGGAAGCAAGCGTGTGCAGTAGATATCTTCAGAGAGCTGAAGCTGGCAGGCTTTACTTTCAGTGTGTGCCTAAGGATTTTTTTCCCCCAGGGCCTTTTACACTGCCTAAACTGGGGAAGCTTTCACAGGGCTATCTAAAACAAAATTAGAGCTGTGTTACTGCCAAATTTCATCAGCTGATTCCAGAGGATGAAGCTCCAGACTTTGTAAATGAACACCCATAAGTGTTTTTATCATGGTCAAATTCCTATATTTTTTCTAACCTCATTTCAGAAGCTACAGAATCTGGAGAACTGAAAGATTTCCCTGCAGAGGCATAGCATGAAAAATAAATATATAAATAAATCAGCCCATTGTGTTAAATTTACTTTTTTAGCTGGCAAAGCTATGAAAAAAGTTGGTAAGAGAACTTAAACCTACAGAGTCTTAATTCATCATGGTACATGATTTCAAAATAGTGTCTGGCAGCAGTATTCAATTCCTACCAGTGTTTTGCCGATTACCTCAAATTATTATTTGAGGAGGTAGACAACCTGAATATTTGCACTACTCAAAGTGCTTTCAGTAAAAAGACTAGAGCGGGGAGTTTTAGCTGTCTTAACAATATTTAATATTGTTATATTCCTTGAACATCCTGTAAAACCATAGTGACAGGTGCTGTCACCACAAGCTTGTGCCAGTAGAGGCTGTGTTACAGCCTCTCCCTTCCTCCTCATATTCCCTTTCCTTTGCTCTCCACAGAGGTTCCAGATTAAAGGAAAATCTTTGGCTGAGCATCCATCAGGCTTCCTGTAATATGCAAGTGCTATTAAGACCAATAGTCTTCATATTCAGACTATGTCACAAATGGTCTAGAATTAGTGTGGGCTACAGCCATGTCAACTAGTGTTTGAATAAGAATCATAAACAATTCTGTTTCATATGAGTTACACCTCAACATTTCACAGGGGTGCACTTTTTTTTGTCTAAAGTATTAGAAAAAACAAATAGGTTGCCTATGAGTAAGCTTTTGGTGTACATATCAGAAATTTCCATTTCAGCCACAACATCTGAAGTGTTTATTCAGTGCTGTTGAAGTCATGCCTAAAAAAAACACAGAAGGCATTGCTTACCACTTTCCAATGTACCAGAGCACATAGAGAGCACTACATAAGGCATCTGAAGATATCTGAAAAGGCTTCCACTTTTTAGGGACAGGGAGCACTGATATAGAGGGGTTTCTCTCTGAAATCCGCCACATTGAAACACTCACAGCCATAGTTCATTTTGGAAAACCTGGCTTTTCTGAATTTTTACATTATTTTGCCAATCTGCAGCACAGACATTCCATTACAATGAGTTCCTTCCTACTGTCGCTGTTCTGTGCAAATTTACAGCTGTTTGTGATTAAGGAGAAGGACATGTCTAAAAGAAATGGACTTATGTGTCTTTCTTTTTCCTTAAAAATGACTGTTTTGTCATTTAAAAAAAAAAAAGTTTCCTCAGTAACTTACAGAACTTTGAGCTTCCTAGTTTCACCATAAAAGCAGATCTGAAGGACTAGTATACCACAATCACAGACAAAAGTTAACACTTCCTACCAGCTCTGTCTAAGCTTTTCACTCTTGAATATCACCACCCCTGCAAGTCCACTCCCACACTTCTCCTGAGCAGGGACAACTATTTGATGCATCAGTAATTACTGCTTCTCTTCACGTATCGTGCTGACTTCCATGATCAATGTATTCCCTGGTGCATGATGCTCCTCTGCCAAGTTCTTTCTAGTTGTGGCAGATTGCCTTTAGGATGGCAGAGCTGCAGTGGAGGGATTGAATATGCAGTGAAGGAAATATGCTTCTCCCCACAGGATCTCCAAAGGTGAAAGTCTGACATTTTTCCAGCTCTCTCAAGGATTCTCTTGCTGCTCTTTGCAGAATGGCTTTAGGCCAGCTTGTGCTACCAACTCACTTACTTTGTAAGCTACCAGCTGCTTTCATAGCATCTTGGTGCCTCCTCCCAGCCCTCCTACTGTTTCTGCAGTTTTCTTCTCCCTACACATAGAACAGCACCCCCAAATGGTTCTGAAACTCTTTTTTTCCTGCCATTTTTTTCTCTCTCTGCATGGTCATCTCCATACTGCAACCACAAGGACATTTACACAGAGTTCAGTCCAGTACAGGTGAAATGTGACTATTTGTTTTATTTAAACCATTTTGTCTATGGTGCAAATGGCATGGTTTGGTAGGACCCAATTCACATTTGGTTGCTGGAGATTGTGATACAGTGAATGGGCACAAAAATGTAAAAACAATTTACCCAAAGCTAGGTGGCCCCACTAGACAAAGTGGCTAGTTTTCCTCGGGCAACAAGAGCAAGGCTGTAATTATTCTAGACTGTCGTCTCTTCCTGTCCTTCAGAGCTCAGTATTCATATACACCTGATTTGCTTTAAGCAAGACTCAGAGTCATATCTCCTGTCACCTTAACCACCATGCTACTGCAGTCTCATTTAAACATTTGAGAGAGTAAATCATCTCTTCCACCGACATGCAAGGCTGGGCTCGTAGCACACAAGGTGCTGGGTGGTTGGGCTGAATTTCACCTATGGTACGAAACATTAACCAGCGCAATAAGATCTAAAATTTATGAAGAACATTTCCACAGCAATCAGTAATATCTAGTTGTCTCATGCCGCTGGAAACCTGGAGGAAGCCCTAATAAGTGCGTAATAAATGACTATGTCAAGACCTTACCACTTTACATAAAAAAAGATAGTAACAACAACTTGTTTAACTGACATTTAGAAAACATGCTTCCTAAGTTAACGTAAGCAGTTTGAGTTAAATAGTCAAGGTTTCTTGGAAGACACTGCCACAGCTTCATATTTCCCAGGGATCATGTCCCCCCCAAAAAAGACATTAGAATTCAGCATTAAGAAAAAAGCTACAGTTAGCATTTTGCCCTGAATTTGTTAATCCCATCAGCACAGCCAAAACTAAGTGGAAATGGAGTCAGGACTGCTTTTGTGGTCTACCAAGGTCAGACCCATGGGCAGATACCATCATGGTGAAGTCTGTAATACTGCAGGCAAATCTACTGTGGAATAAATGGGAATTTTCTGTCTCTAAGGTTGTCTTTCCAGAGGCTCTTATTGCCATGACAATTCTTTAAAACTATTGAAATTTAGAGGAAAGGTGTGGGAGGGGAGGGGGGGAGGAAAGTTGGGTCTAAGTCGTTTAACCACAGCTCCAAGAATAGGCAATTTTGTTGTGCAGACGTGACAGATGAATGTTTAGTTTCTAACAAAAAAAAAAAAAGGAATGCTTGAAACAGGGCAACTTTAGGCAATCCAGAGCTTCAAAAAGTTTTAGAAATAGGCCCTTGAATTATTATTTAAATACTGAAGATCTAGAATATGCAAAGTCATAATTATACAGGGGCATTAATTTTTTTTTGCAACACAGTGTAAAAGGGCGATCATTTTACTTGCACCATGTACGCAATGAACACGTGGATTTTAATAAAAGCTGTTTCAACATAACACAAAATGTAGATCATTAACTCACGATCACGTTAAATAAAGTTAAATCTGTTTAAGCATTTGTATACCAGGGGTTTGCACCAGTGTGCTTGATTGATTTTGTTTACACTGGGATAAATTTTCTAGCTTGGCAGTAAGGCTATGGCACAGTTATTTGACCACACTGCTAGCTTCAGCACTTCTTTCCTCTTCCCTTTCAACTTTCTTTGGGCTGCATGCTCCCTGCCAGAGCTGTTTGTGGGCATAGTGGGGAACTGGAGCAGGATCCAGACTAGAAATAAACATTTTTCCCCCCAGAAGAATCAGTCCCCAGTCCACCTCACCATGTCCCGTAAATGCTGCCAGTGTAACAGAGAAGGCAGCCTTTGGGAGAGGAGCCGGGGCCAGTTTTAGGAGAGAGCAGGCACCGCTGTAACAAACCTGAAACCATTTCTTGCGGCTACCTAGGGAACGTCAGGTGATGTTTTCAGACACGCATCTTGTCATTTCAGTGCTGTATTTAAAACCTGTTTTAAGGAAGAAAAAAAATTTTGCATGCAGAAATAGGAGATAAGCTCATAAACATAAACTCGTGCACATGATCTGTGTGAATGATCAAAATAGACTACTTAGCTTTCTAAATGGCTCTCCACTACTGAAAAAACTATGGGTTGAAGCAGATGCATCATGTACATTTATTGCCTTTGTCTTTGGTATACTCAAAAGTTAAATCAGTGATATTTGATTTGATTTTCTTATTTACAAGTACAAAAGTTTCCCTTCTATACGCTTGTTAAGAAAAGTTGAGGCTGCAATTCAATGGTAGGGCTGTTTTCATATGGTAATGTAATGATAAGGTTTTTATTCTGCCACAGACTTTCTACAAAAGTCTTCATCAGTACAAACACATTTCAGAAAACTTACATGATATCAGACAGTTATAAAAACAGCCAGAGCTGGAAAAAGTTTTATATATTTAAACTTTATATATTATATATTATGCATATTATATATTATACAATATATGTTATATATTATATATTATATATATAAAAATATATATTTATATTTAAACATTTTTATATATATATTTTTTTTTTAATAAAGCCAATAGAAATTTTGGAGGAAGGCAGTTTTCTATTTCAGAGAAAAATCAAAATGGAAAGCTTGAAACAGGGCAACTTTAGGCAATCCAGAGCTTCAAAAAGTTTTAGAAATAGGCCCTTGAATTATTATTTAAATACTGAAGATCTAGAATATGCAAAGTCATAATTATACAGGGGCATTAATTTTTTTTTGCAACACAGTGTAAAAGGGCGATCATTTTACTTGCACCATGTACGCAATGAACACGTGGATTTTAATAAAAGCTGTTTCAACATAACACAAAATGTAGATCATTAACTCACGATCACGTTAAATAAAGTTAAATCTGTTTAAGCATTTGTATACCAGGGGTTTGCACCAGTGTGCTTGATTGATTTTGTTTACACTGGGATAAATTTTCTAGCTTGGCAGTAAGGCTATGGCACAGTTATTTGACCACACTGCTAGCTTCAGCACTTCTTTCCTCTTCCCTTTCAACTTTCTTTGGGCTGCATGCTCCCTGCCAGAGCTGTTTGTGGGCATAGTGGGGAACTGGAGCAGGATCCAGACTAGAAATAAACATTTTTCCCCCCAGAAGAATCAGTCCCCAGTCCACCTCACCATGTCCCGTAAATGCTGCCAGTGTAACAGAGAAGGCAGCCTTTGGGAGAGGAGCCGGGGCCAGTTTTAGGAGAGAGCAGGCACCGCTGTAACAAACCTGAAACCATTTCTTGCGGCTACCTAGGGAACGTCAGGTGATGTTTTCAGACACGCATCTTGTCATTTCAGTGCTGTATTTAAAACCTGTTTTAAGGAAGAAAAAAAATTTTGCATGCAGAAATAGGAGATAAGCTCATAAACATAAACTCGTGCACATGATCTGTGTGAATGATCAAAATAGACTACTTAGCTTTCTAAATGGCTCTCCACTACTGAAAAAACTATGGGTTGAAGCAGATGCATCATGTACATTTATTGCCTTTGTCTTTGGTATACTCAAAAGTTAAATCAGTGATATTTGATTTGATTTTCTTATTTACAAGTACAAAAGTTTCCCTTCTATACGCTTGTTAAGAAAAGTTGAGGCTGCAATTCAATGGTAGGGCTGTTTTCATATGGTAATGTAATGATAAGGTTTTTATTCTGCCACAGACTTTCTACAAAAGTCTTCATCAGTACAAACACATTTCAGAAAACTTACATGATATCAGACAGTTATAAAAACAGCCAGAGCTGGAAAAAGTTTTATATATTTAAACTTTATATATTATATATTATGCATATTATATATTATACAATATATGTTATATATTATATATTATATATATAAAAATATATATTTATATTTAAACATTTTTATATATATATTTTTTTTTTAATAAAGCCAATAGAAATTTTGGAGGAAGGCAGTTTTCTATTTCAGAGAAAAATCAAAATGGAAAGCAAATTGAAAAAGAAAAGAAAAAAAAAGAAAAAAAAAACAAGCTGAAAAGAAAATGATTTTTTGGGGGGGGGTTATCAAAAAATCCCTGAATATAACCATAAAACAAAACTATATAACTTCAAGTTTTCCTTGTAAGACTAAGTAAGAAAAAAATATATGGTTAGCAGCTGTGATACGTTTATTTTGGATTTTGAGGATTTCTCCTCTGAAACAGCTATGAATGATCATTTGACTGACTTGACAATTGATTAATTCTTGTCTAATGTCCACCATTGATTGTCCGTTGCACTAGAAAAATTGCCAGAAAGATTAATTTAAATTTTAAACATAATTATTTTTAATCAAAAAGGTTAATAAAAATTGTCTTTAAAACATCTGCCTGTTTCTTAAGAGTTCTACAGAAGATCATTTCTAAATTTCTAATATCAGAATATTTTCATATAATATAATATCAGAAATTTTCTGTCTTGAATTATTTACTGGTTTTCTCTTATTTGGGCTTTACATCAATAGATGAATGCAATAAACACTCATTTCCAAATCTAGTTGTTATCTGGAATCAATAAAAAAGGCTTTGAAATTTTTCAGTTGAGGAAATTTAATTTCATTTTTAAGGGAAAAGTTGGCTCAGCCAAATGGAACAGTCATTTCTAAGAAAAAATCTATCAATTACTTTTCCCAGCCAGAGAGAAACATGATTATTGTGTAGTCCAAAATGGCCCTCTCTTTTGGTTCTCGTTTAATCAGTTGCTCATGGAGAACCTACAAGATCTAAAAATTGTCCTTACATGATTCACCATCTATTGTTATCTGCTGGTCATATTCCATCAATGTCTTACATCAGAGGAAGAAAGTAATCAATCTTCTAAATGGGTAATTTTAGGATATCGTTTAAAAGAAACAACTGCAAAATGCAATACTGGGCTGTAAAAAATCAAGTGCACAAACACAACCTGTGAAGTTGCTGTTTAAAGAGCAGCTCTCCAGGAAAGCGTCAGAGGGTCAAGGTGGATAAGAGGCTGAGTAAATTATGTCAGTGATGTTATGGTACTGGAGAAAGGCAAAATTATTGTGTGTGTAGATGAAGGTATCACTTATTACCTGCATAAACCAATGTTTCATACAGGTGGGCAGTCAAGTTGCAAGAGCAAGAGGACTGGCCAATGATTAGAGCTGTTTCTGAAGTGCCGTTCAAGAAAGATTTCGATCTGCTGGAAATTATCTAGGGGAAAGCAGAGGGTTCAAGAAGAGGCCAGGAAACTGCAGTGTAAGGGGAAAGGTCAGAAAAAAGGAATGGTTTTGCCAAAAGAAGAGAAGATGAAGGGAACACATGATGAGCCTTGTATTATAAAAAGACCTTTGGAAATGCAACAGGAATAATTTTGCCCATGTCAGACAGGACAAAAAGATACTGACCAAAGCTGCCAGTGGAAAGTTGTGGATGGGATGTCAGTAAAAAGTATTTCTGATGGTAAAATCTGTAAAGCCTTTGATAAACCACAGGAACAAAACATGGACTCTCCATCTTTGGAGGTCTTTTGAAAAGGATCAGACAAACATCCATGGGAGTGATGACTAGGACTGCCTTGGGGCTGAAAAGTGGATTGGTTGATGTCTTGAAGTCTCTTCAAGCCATGTTGCCCTATGCTTTGAGGGACTTCCAGCAGTCACAGGAGATTGGTCCTCAAAGTGCAGTGCCAACAAAGTTCTCTTCAGGGGTGGGTAGAGTAAATGGCCTTTGAAACAAATAAGAATTTCAAGGGATTCAAGGTATATTAATGTATAAGTTTATACATGTGCAATATTTCCTGTTCTGTATCAGTAATTCATTTCCTGTTCAAATTGGCAAGAGAAGTGGATTTAATTTTTCCTCCTTTTTCAAAAAGTTTAGAAGTTAATGAGAGAAAGCAGTAAATATTCTTCTTCTTTTTTTTTTTTTCTTTTTCCTAAAAAACAAATTAAAACCTGGCACTACCTACCATGCCACTAAAATGAACTTCAGTATGAATTAATTCTGCCAATGCTACAAATCTTGCAAAACCACAGAATGTCTTTGTGGAGGTGAAGAACAAGGATAAAATATAAAATCTGATACTATGCTTTTAGGTTGATAGAACAGTACCTGCCAGAAAAAGTACTAGTCGGGGGGAACAGGAATGTCAGTCACACTCTTAGCAAGGAGTAAACTGTGTACTTGATACACAATACTCTGAAGAGCAGTATCCTGTCCTTAGCTGATCCCTCTCCCAGAGTTGTTCTCCTCTCATAACGATTCCTATGATCTCGTTGGAGCAGAGAATGTGTATAAGGGGACCATGGTTAGAAATGTTTGGTGGAACAATGTTGCTAATGGATACAGAAAATGGTGGTGTTCTTGGGAGAATTCTGCTTTTTGGCCACGATAACATGAGTTTTCTGCATTCTAAGAGCTCTTGTGGGAGCTAAAGTCTATATGTCTGTCAGCTGAGCTTTGCTCCTGAACTGTCACACAATGGACTTTGCTATCTCAACTATCTGTGCCTCTGTTTTTGCTTTTCACACTAAGAATAACAGTGATCGTGAAAAGTGTAGAGCAGGTACATCACATTATCACAGATAAATTTCTGTGTTAATGTAATTGATTATTTATATACATTATCAATAGAAAATGTGGAAAATAATATAATAAGAGAATTTCCCATAGATTTAAAATAGATTTAGGGAAAATGTTATGACATTAGGCTTTTTGGGCTAATGTTAATATCAAAGAATGGCAGAAGATCATGTAGCAAAGTATGTGTTAGTTTCTGAATGCTTAAGTCTAATAAAGAACAGTTATTAGTACAGTCAAATACAATACAGGGAATCACAGCGGCAAGATGTTAATAATAAACTAAAAAGCCCCACAGAAACAGTTATTAGTTGCCTTTATATTTTCATTGAACAGGCCAGTAGAGAAGCATGATTTTCTTACTACACTCTGATAAACTGTTGTTGTCCTGACCAGGCACTAAGTAAAAATCACAGATGAAAGAACATTTGCTTTTAATTAAACAGGTGGATAGTTACTTCATTACCAGCTGCTAATCACCATTAAAGATAGCTATTCTTGCCAAGGAAGAAATTTTGGCAATTAAAGCTACATTGAAAAGTATAACTTAAAGTATAACCCATTTTTTTTTTACAAAATGATAATTATTTCTTTTGAGCCACTGCAGAGTCTATTTTTACCTTGGGGACTATGAGTCCAAAAAGGGATTTAGGACCTCATGGTTGTTCTGTATTGCTCTCTGTGCTGCCCATTAAAAAACCTTATTCTGTTTGCTGCTAACACACAGAGTACTTCTGTCTTGTGATCTAGAGTGACCAGTTGTGTGATTGGACTCCTGCCTATTAGACATGGATGAATCTCTTTTCTTTGGCAGTGACTCTTTTTTTTTTTTTTTTTTTCCCTAATGGAAAACTGCCTCCTTACATATTGAAAATATCTCCATGGATTTTAAGGTGAGTTCTGACATCTGGGACAGGATTCAGTTACCTGAACATACATGGCTATTGATATCTTAGATGTTCTGGTTCATCCTACTTAGCTTCCAGCTGGTCAGGAATAGTACAGGTGTTCCCTAGATCCACCAATGTGGGTGTCTTCAGTAACCTGGGGTTTCTCAAATGTCAGTAGACATCATGTTAGGACAAGTAGATTGAGCACCTAGGTCAGAAATTTCATCTCTTGCATATCTATATTTAGATGCAGAAAATAAGGTATCAAAATCTCAGTGTGGATCTTGTCCCTAACCTAAAGGTCTAATTATGCCATCCTTTTTCTAGAATAAAGTGAGCCACCTCCAGAAGAAACATCAAACCTTGGGTGAGTTTCTTTATCTATTCTGCTTGTTCTTCAATCTTATGTCTAGGGACTTAGAAATTATTAATCATATTTATACAGTGCCTAGCAGAATGGGAGCTCGAACTGGAAGAGGAGCTAGCTCATAAGGCAGTCCAGTAGTTAAAACACCAATACCCAAGTGGTGGTCATGGTGTTGACTATGCAGTGTTAGCACCGGCGCAAGATGAGTTAAGTCAAGTGTTCACCCATGGTGGTCTTTGGACCACAGATAAGCCTGAGTCTGTGGTTATTCTGCAGATGGCTTAAAACTGTAAAAAGTTTGCCCAAAAAGTACGGGTTCTGGTTGCATTGGTTACAGTAGTAATGAGAAGAGCAAGAAACATGTTATTATTTTGATTACACAGTAGTAACTGAGGAATTACACAACGTGGTAATACAGCAATGTCTAAAGAGAAAAGGGAACCATAATTAACTAGCCTATCTTGCAACACAGTCCCTTATTTGAGGAAATGACATAATAACATGGGAGTAATCTCTCCTTACAAACATAAGTACTATAGAAATAGTTCTCAGTTCAGACAATTTGTTCACCTTAGGGAAGTACTGGCATAATACTTTTTGAAGGAAAAAAACATGAAATATATACAAATGAAAGTATTAATGAGTGTGTAGATGGGCTAAACTATGATGGTTATTATACATTTTCAAGTTTGGGGGGATAATACATTCTAACTCTAACTGTTTTCCGACCAGTCATCAGATTCAATGTTTCTTCATGTACAGGTTCACACCTCCTTTCTAGAAAGTTCAGGGTTTTATTTTAATTTTGAAGACTATATAATTAGAATCCTGAAGCCATCTTCAGGGATCAGGAGAAAGACCAAAGATGAAATTAGCCCAATAAACAAAAACTCTGGTTTTGCCATTCCAGCCTCTATTTATTTACTTATTTGTTTATGTCTTGGTTTTGGCTGGGATAGAGTTAATTTTCTTCATAGTGGCTGATATGGTTCCATGTTTTGGATTTAGGAGGAAAATAATGTTGATAACATACCAATGTTTTAGTTCGTAAGGGGTGGATTAGCCACAGAGCTTGCTGAAGGAGTTGGATTAGCTGCAGGGCCTCTTATTTTGTAATTAGATCCAGAGACCTTCTCTGGTGGCGCTGAGTAGTGTTGAACAGGGCTCGGTAAGTGTGTGCCAGGCCCCAGCACTTTGCAGGGATTTGTGTCTCTCTGGAACTGCCAGGGTGACGACATACTTTTTCCAAACATTTTACTAGTTTTTCAGGATTCTGTTCACTCTATCCCAGCTGAAACCAGGGCAGTTTATTAATTTATTTTTTACAACTGCAGGATCATCATGTCACAGAGTTCAGAATATCTATGATCTAACTGTTATACTGTCTGACCCCTGATGAGACTAACTCCATCACTTAATCAGGACTTTACAGTCTCAGTGGTTTTCTCTGTGAGAAGTTCTTTTTTTTTTTCCTACAAATTCTCTATTTTCCTACTCTTTAGCACTATCTTTAAAAATCAGATTTTTTTCAGCATTGTTCTCTTTGCTTACTCCATAAAGCTTCTGATACCTGCCAGAAGTATACATGTTCCTTGACTAAAGCCCTGGGTAAGAAAAATAACATCCATGCTTGCCCTGGAGAAGAAGAGAAAAGACATCTATCAAAATAGCAATCCTCGTGAAACTAGCTCAAGTTTATCCATGGACAAGTTCTGAGCCTTGTGTCTCTCCCATAAAACTGAAGTGTTACATCTAATTGAAGCTCTTCGAAAAGAAGTTGTTCCACAACTGATGAATCTCTTTGAGTGTCCCAGCACATTGCTATATTGGCCTTGCAGATCCTTATCCACCTACACATTATATTTGCCATATTTTGATGTCTTTTGATGATGGATAAATAGCAGGAAAACCAATAAGTATCAGTTGTTTTATTATACAGTCCGTCATAGACACAGAGCATAACAAAAGAAACAAACAAACAAAGCAGGTTTCTCTTGGATTACCCATAACTACAAATACCAGTTTTGCAAGCCTCACTCTATCTGCAATAACTAAGGCAACTATTTTAACCCCTCTTCTAACACTATGACAATGCTGATTTAATTCTTGTATGACAGATGCCTGCTAAACTCCAAAGATCTGCACTGATAGTGATTCACATCTTCCCTTGGCAGCCAACTCCACAGCCTAATCCTTCTAGTTATGAAGTTTTTCCTAATATTTAATCTAATGCCTCCCTGCTGTCTTGTAAACCCATAATGACGAGAGGGAATAACTGATGCTTGTCTCTTTTGTAACATCTCTCTTAACTATTCCCAGTTAATCACCATCTCCCTTTCTCTTTGGAATCACATGCCCAGTTCTTTAAAGTTTCTCTCTGAGGTCTTATTTGCCCAGCTTCTTCATTCTAACAGCTTTCTCTCAGCTCCCTCTGGTCCCCCTGTCTTATTTAATATCAAAGTTGCAGTGTTTACAAGCATATTGTAACAAAAAGAAAATATAACAGAACTTTAAAAAGTAATTAGCTCCTGGGATATTTCCTTTTTTTCTCTCCTTTTTTTTGTCCTTTTTTCCCCCTAGATCAGAGCCAGGAAAAAGCAGCTCTGCAGAGCCACTTAATTTTGGAGACTTCTTTTGAATGCCATGTCAAAGGCTGCTCTTCCATTAACACCTAAATGTGACCAAAGGTCCATGACACTTCACCTGATGATGGCATAAGGAGAGTAATAAACAACTTGGAGCATTCTACACATTATTTCAGGATGTAACCTGCAGCTACAGCTCTGTCCAACAGACCCAGAGGAGTTCATGCAAGGATTCAAGCTGTACTGCACATTAGTGCCTTCATTCTTGCAGACTCATTGAACTTCAATCTACAGTTGCTGAGGTGTCTCAAAAACTGTCAGAGAAACATATGCTCCAAAAAGAGGAAGTAAAGTGAGATAAAGTTTTTAGTTTATTTTAGTGTCATGTGCACAGTAGTAGCCGTGCCAGCAGGGACTTGGGATGTAGTTTAACTCCTCCAGGCAAAGCCTGGATGAAGAGACCATGTTTGGGAAGAATCCGTAGCTTCTATCTTCCACCTATAAGAATTTCTCTCACTTTTTCCCTAACATGCTTGAAGTGTTACCTGGCCATACCCGTAGCATCCTGGCCTTCAGCTGACTTGTGCTGCTTCTCTGCAGCTCCCTGGCTCCTCCTGCTTGCTGAAATCATCAGTTTTGTAGGTTTGGGGTTTCCAGATCAGTGAACAGTCTAGAAATATTTAACATTTTTGTCCAAAATAAAATGACTCTACCATTATTTTTCTCCTATCTGATCAAAAGCCTGCAGGAAGTTGGACTGAGGGCATTATCTTGATTTTGTGGTTTTCCGAGCTTTGTTCCTCATAAAGACAAAAGGAGAGGGTAGAGAATGACTGAACCATACTATCAGGAATGGACAGTATGACCAACTGACCTCTGAAATAGCAAAAGTCATAAAACTTCTCATTTGTTCTCTGCTCAGAAAGGGGGAAGTGTAGTAATTTCCCTCTCTGATTCCCCCCTCCCTGTGTCAGGACACCCACGTGCTAGCAAAACACCAGGTCCATACCAGGGTGGGGACAGAAACTTGTATACGAAGAAATAA
Source organism: Anseranas semipalmata (assembly GCA_013399115.1). Taxonomy (NCBI): domain Eukaryota; kingdom Metazoa; phylum Chordata; class Aves; order Anseriformes; family Anseranatidae; genus Anseranas; species Anseranas semipalmata. The sequence goes on along the minus strand of VXAA01005745.1, from coordinate 1,181,081 downwards.
ACTGCAAACAAAGCAGAGTTGTAACCTTATCAAAGAAGTTGTGCCAGAGGCGGGAAACTATTTATAAATCTAGTCCAGTGCTGGGAAATTGGTGTTGTCAGATAAAAGTATGGCAGAACTTGTGGCAGCAGTGATTCTCCTCTGGCATCTTCTTGGAGGATGAACAAGGAGGCTCAAAAACTTCATTGTTTATCTTCATCTTGTATGACACGTTGCAATGAGGTGCAGTAATCAGCATTAACAGACAGTAATTTTAGATTCAGCATTCACTTTGTAATAGCAATAACCACCATTTCACATGGCTGGTAGTTGCAGTGAGATGTACTGCTTTGCCCTGATGAGTGCAAAGAAACACACATTTCCCCCTTGTGTGAACAGCAAGAAAGAAGCAGAAATCTGCCTTCCAGTCTGACTCACCATTTCTGTTAATAAAACGGTGCGTATCTCGTTTCCTGGGAAGTTCCACATAGTGAAATAATTCTTGACGCCTAGTTCCTACACAAGAACCAGTATTGACTAAGTAATCTGGAGTCTGGATGGGGGTGAGAGGGCAAAGTATGAGGAATGGCTTGATTTGTATGACATAAGATGCTTGCACTCTCGACTGCAATGAGTGTCCCCAGAGCTGCAGACTGGTGTTGACAGCATGCATCTCACTGTGGTTATTAGATCACTGCCTGCCTCCGATCACACACTTTCACATGGTATTACTGAAACTCTGAGTATCAGTAGAGAAAGAAATTGTCTTCAGGTGCTATAGTGTGTGAAGGAAATTCTGAAAACCTTCTACGTGAAGATTCTGACTTTTGGTTTTGGTGTTTGGTTGTGGGTTTGTTTTCTATTTTTGTTTTGTTTTGTTTTCAATACACATAAAATCAGTTTTAACTTTGTGATTTTTTTTTTTTTAAGGAAATATTTTTTCCTGAGTGTTACCATAATATGCATTGGCCATACTCCTTTAGAGACCTTTTTCCACAGACCGCATGAACAATATCTCTTGATTATTCTTCAAGACTATTTTTCACCTACTATAGAATAAACAGCATTTGTGGCTGGTTGGTTGGTTGGTTGGTTTGCTTGTTTATTTATTTTGCTTTCTCTTTTGAAATCTCAATTGCCCCAAAAGTAAGCAAAGGTTGACCTTTCATCTGTTGCTCTGATAAACTACTCAAGTTACAGGAGCCTGGTTTCCTTTTTCTTTCACGTTGCCTCATTGATAGAAACAGGTGAAAAACGACTCCTAGGCCACATCACTGACCCTCCGCTCTGTTATAAGGCATTTCCTACTCTTTAAGTGAGTAGCGACAGTTTCAAGTAGAAACAGTGTGTAAACCTCGTGCCCTGTTGTGCCTCATAAGGTCTGCTTCTTAGGTTCAAATAATGAATTCAAGGTACATTAATTAGTTTTGCAAAGATTTGCTCTACCAGGCTATATTGAGAAATATTTTCCCCCTTCTGCCTTCCCAGAATATGCCAATAAGTGTTTTGTGAACTCTCACCAATGGTTTTCAAGCAGAAATGATCTCAAACTTCACATCATCGTACTAAGCTCTGTCCCACTGGGTAAAACGTGACTGTTCCCATCAACTTTTGTGCAAGATCCAGTCTGGTAGATGAGTTTTCGCCAGCTCTGAGAGTGAGGTAACTCATCCCTTGATGGGTTCATCTGATTCATATTGACAGGACATATATGGGCAATTACCAGATGTCAGGTGATAAATTTGCAGCCCTGCCAGTTTCCCAAGAATGTCAGTTTGTACGTTAGGTCCTTTACTACTAGATCTATCTCCCACGTTTGAGAAGGTCAGAAGTTCATTCCACTTGACTCAGGCAAAAAGAAAATCTTGCAAGCAAAGATGAGAGATTGAGCAATAATTTTCAAAAGGGCGAAGAGCAACAGCTGTGAAGGAAGGGAGAGAGCTGTTTATACAAAGTGGTTTATTGTAAACTTTCAGTGAGATCAGAGCAGTGCCAGCCCAGTGGTTAAAGGACACAAGTGAATTGAAAACTGTATTTAAAAAGAACAAAACAATATAAGCAGTATCTTCATCTGCTCAGAAGCACTTATTATGAAAGAGAGTGATAAAAAAAGAAGTTTCAAGAGGCACGAAGAGGGCAGAAATATTTTATATACTCAAATATATGATGTTTATTGGTGTTTATGTCTTTGCCACCCTTCTAGTCTAGACAAGGAAATTAGAGTAGCTCAGCTACATACTTCTTCAAAGCAACATTTTATTGTTTCTTCCTTTTTCTTCCTTGACACTTGTTCTCAAGAGAAGAGTGGATAAAGAGTTCAGCAGGTAACCTGTTGTGATCTTTTGAATTCAGCCATTGCAGAGAAAAAATTTTGAGTAATGAAAAAGAAAAAATAAAGACGGGATATTTGAAATACCAAAAAA
>VXAA01005745.1:1146656-1178650 GCA_013399115.1 Anseranas semipalmata | reverse complement strand
AAAAAAAAAAAAAAAAAAAAAAGGTGGTCTGCACAATGTGGTGAGGAAAGAAGAAATTTCAAAATTTCAGATCAAGTGTGACACCAGAGTATGCTTTTAAGGAGGTACATATTTTGTTGTGTCATGTAGATCTTGCTGAGACATTCCCCTGATCTTTGCCATACCTTTTTATAATATTGAAAAATCCTCAGAAGTACAGGTCAATGAGGACCATGTTTAAATCCTCAAAAACAGTGTTGTGGTTCAGCTCCGGCAGGCAGCTCAGCACTACACAGCCACTTGCTCTCTCTCCCCAGGTGGGATGGGGGACAGAATCAAAAGGTACAAGTGCGAGAACTCATGGTTTGAGATAAGACAGTTTACTAGGTAAAGCAAAAGCTGTGCACTCAAGCAAAGCCAAACAAGGAATCCATTCCTCACTTCCCATCGGCAGGCAGGTGTTCAGCCACCTCCAGGAAAGCGGGGCTCATCACGGATAACGGTTTATTGGGAAGACAAATGCCATCATTCCAAATGTCCCCCCTTTCCTCCTTCTTTCCCCCAGCTTTTATTGCTGAGCATGACACCATATGGCATGGGATGTCCCTTTGGTCGGTCTGGGTCTCCAGTCCTGGCTGTGTCCCCTCCCAGCTCCTGGTGTACCCCCAGCCTCCCCGCTGGCAGGGCAGCACGAGAAGCAGAAATGCCCTTGGCTCTGTGTGAGCACTGCTCTGCAACAACTAAAACATCCATGCATTATCCCCACTGTTTCCATTAAAAATCCAAAATACAGCATCATATGAACCTCTACAAAGAAAATTAACTCTGTCTCAGCCAAAACTATGACACAGAGACTGATAATAAGCTGTAAATACTGGCTCTTTCTTCATTCATAGCAATAAACATGATCTGAAAACTATACCTCAGAGTATTTGCAGGTCAGGAAGTGATTAAACTTCACAGCACCTTTCTAGGTAATAAAAAGTTATTTTTGTGGTTTTAATATTAAAATACTCAGGCAGAACTTGCTGGTAGTGTTCTAATTGCTGCAAAAATGCAACTAATTAATGTCCACACACATTCATCTCCTTTGGCATAGACATTCCCTCCAAATCAGAGGGAGGGAAACAGAGGCAATAACATATTACAGGCAAGGTTTTCAGAAGGATCTGAGTGAATTAGGAGCAGAAGTCCCTGGAAAGTAATATTCAGATTTGGGTTCCTAATCCAGTCTGGTGTCTTTGAAAATCCCACCTCAGGAAAAATAAATGAAACTTGGGTGCTAGTCTTGTAAATTCATATTTAGGTGCATATTGTGGTTTGACAGTAGAGTGCTCTGAAGTTCTGCAAACATTCTCTGATTTTGTTTACCAGCTCTTACTTGGACATCGCTTCTTTCTTCTCCAGGATAGCAAATATTGCCTAATGTGGTTTGCCTAAGACCAGAAATGGAATTGGTGACTGGGCCAGAAGCAAAATCCAAGGCCCTTCCTCTGCTCCCGTTTTCTAGACATTAGCTCATGTTCTTTGTAAACTACACGCTGCAACTTCACTGCTACCACAGCCTGCATTAAGCTTTAATATGGGATGACTTGGCTTCTGTTGTGATTAAATTGAACTCTTATCATAACCCAAATACAAGTTCTCGTTATGTGTTTTCCCAGAACACAACAATATTGGCTTAATACCAAGCTGGCACTCGGTACTCTTGACCTTGGCTAGGAAATGATATTTACAGATATGTACACATGCGAACACTCCTATATACACATGCACGCACGCCCTCACACACGCACATCCGCGCACCATTTCAAGCACTAAGATATGACAGTGACACTGGAGACCAGGAAATCTCCAGAAGACGCATGGAAGCTGCACATTTATTTGAGATGTAAAAAAATGCCTTGATCCAGTTTGAAACACCAAAACACCAGTCCCCGCTTTTGGTGTTTGTGAGGCAGCTAAAGCCTTTCAGAGAGTGGCATTGAGTCCGTAAAAGAGAATTGCTATAAATCTTTAAATAAATTTTAAAAATCATTATTTTTCCCTTTTTTTTTTGTCCACAGCCCTGGTGGTACCCGAGACACTCTTCCTTCCCCTGTTCCCTTCTCCGCTGGATATGTTCATTAAAAGCAGGCAGCCCTGCTTTCCAACACTTTGGGGGTAGGGATGGAGAAACCACACTGAACATCCCATCTGTTTGAATACCCTGGCAAGTCACTTGGGTCTCACTCTCTCCTTATTATGCTTGTTTGCAGGACCTATTTTTTTAAAGAATGGATCCCTTCAAACTGATTAGTAACAAGCTGTGTCTCCAGATGCCAAAGGGACAACACAGAGCCACTTTGTACAGGCACAGGTTGGCTGCCCTTTCCACTCACAGGGAGAAGGGCCTAACCCAGAAATGCACTTGGATAGCACTGAAAGCCGTCTGTCAAGCTGTTGAGGGGTCTCAGCACCTTGTTGGAGCCAGTTTCGGTAGAAGGAGGAGGGAAATCTCAATCCCAGGACTGTCTCTGCCACACTGGGAGATTTAAGAATTAGCCTTTGATCTTGGTAAAAGTTGGGGAGCGAAGGGCAACTGCTGGGAGAAACCTCACTGTGTTCAATGCACTTAGGCCAACATCCTGGCAGTTTACCCTCGCCGTGGAAAACCCTACTCATTTTATCCTCCCCAGGAACTTCAGGCTGCTTTTTGATGGCCTTCAAAGGGCATTTCTCCTTTGCTGAGTCACAATGTGCTTTGTTCAGCCCTCTTTCCCAGACAGTAAAAAGGATGCTTTGCCAGAAGCACCCAAAGGAGCTAAATGGAATGAACAACCTCAATGCAGGAGAGCAATTGTCTCACAGGACTCTGACACACAGAAGCTGAATACAAAATGCACTTTCCGCTACAGTGAGCCTTTGCTTGGCAAAGCTTTAACATGAAATGACTTATCTGTGTGAGCAGCAATACTTCCCTCTTGGTCTCATTCTTTCAGCCTCCCTCTCCCACCTCAACCATTGTCAACATTTCAGTCACAACTGCAACGTAGTCTGCTAGTCGTCGTTTCTTTTGGCCTCATTTCAGACCAAGACTGTGTTTTTAAGTTATCTGACAAATCTCTAGCGTGTTCACAAGGCCCTAAAATAACTTAATCTAGGGAGAAAATGGCTACAGGTTACATTTGCTGGAGTACATGCTGGTTTTAGATTTCATGTCCTTCTCTTAGCTCAGATGAGGAGGTGTACCTGGGCCATAATGCCAGCAAGCAACAGAAAAACTAATGTATCCACCCTATGGTGTGATTTTCTGCTCCACAAAAATTTGCATTGGTAATGACCTGTAAAGGGCTCACAAGTTTCAGATTCTGCCCTGATAGACTGGGGCTGTGGTTTTCTCTTTGAATTCATTCAACAAAAAATGTTCTGTAGACCTCTAGCAGCAAAGGGATTTCTCATATGTGCTTAATCACTCCGATTTCATTGAATGTTTGTCATTCACTGGATGTGGGCTTTGCCACCAGGTAGTTAAGTTTTTGCTATGTCCCAATTCATTTATCAGACCGTGTTTCATAGGCACTTCAATTTCTAATGAGGTGGGTGGGTAAAACCATGAAATGAAATAGAATATCCAGGTATTTTCAGCCAGCTGTTAGGCAGCTAGTAACTGCTATAGTGTGCTATGAAAATGCCCCATATAAAAATTAAGAAGGAAAAACAGGTATATAAAATGCTTTAGGACACATTTTTTCAACCTGATATATTTGAGGAAAATTACCTTCTTCTGTGACAAAAGAAAATATAAAGAAATTTGAGATAAACAGCATAACGGGAACAAAGGAAAGGCTCCATCACATATGGTCCTGGTGAAAGATGTACTTCTGGGAACTCTACTGAAATTTTTAGGAGGGATAACGCAAAGAGAGGCTGATCAAGGGTAAATACATGCATAGTACCATCAAAAAATGGCTACAGTAAATCAGAACTCAGACAGCAGTTACACGTATTTGCATGTGTCGTGTGTTTTCTGGAACACATTAAGAACCAACAGATTAACTTCATAAATTTAAACTTTCGGTTACTTGCCTCCTGTCTCCAAAGAGAGATGTATATCCACCCTCCTCCTGTTCAGTCATCTCCTACCACCCTTTCCCCTGCATCTTGTACCTGAAGTAGTTAGACAGCACTTGTAGGTNATATATATTTTTTTTTTTTCAGGAGGGAAGAAGTAAGGGGAATTTTTCTTAATATATTATAGCACACAGATACACCAGAGTCCCAAGACATCAGCAAGGGAAAGTATAAGGTGAAAGCATATTCCATTTTATGGTAAGAGCTAGTGTTCCTCATAGGACTTAAAGGAAGGCATACGTTGTTTGTACCAACCTAACGAGGCCAGACTGGATTCAAGACGGCTATTTGCACTGCCTTCCACCTCAATTAGTCCCAGATTCTTCTGTTCCACACATCAACAGAATCTAAATTTAGCCTCCCCCTTTTCCATCTGCTGCTTGTCTCGCCTGTTACGCCCAACCTTTCACTCCCCAATGACTCCTCAGGCCCTGGTATTATTTCTTGCAACACTTGTAGAGTTGATTAGTGAAAATTTGGAGTCAGGAACCTGGAGGTACAGTATATCTGGCAAACGAAGAAACATTAGAAGAAAGAGCTTTGGAAAAAGGTGGAAAAAATTGTATATAACTCTGAAAGTCAGGTTGTCTTATAAACTGCCTAGAAATTACCTTAACCAGGCTGTTTCATGGAGGCTGGCTGTATTTCAGCCCAAGTCTCTTCAAGTGCTAATCATCCTTATCCTTTCTTTCAGCTTCTACCCCAGTGTTTGAGTACTAAATTTTCCCTACTCCCAAATGTCTCCTTTTGGCAGTCTGGGCTTTAATCCAACTCTGTGCTCAAGTCCTTTGCCAAGTAGGGGTATGCTGGAATTACTGGACTCAGTGATGATCTGAGAGAAACCAGGACAAAAAAAAAAAAAAAAAAACAATAGAAAGAGGGACGAGAGTTCAGGTTCAGGAATGTATTTGATGCAGGATGGAGTAAGTCCAGAGCATAGTGAGTGTGCCAGGGAATACTATGTCCTGAAATACAGAAGGTGCCAGAAGCCCTTTGGAAGGGATGGAATCTGAGCAGCCCAGTTCCTGTTTGTGAGGTGTGCTGATGGATGAGGAACATCTGTTCTGAAAGGCAAAGAGGAAAGATATTGCAGAGTAAACGTCAGCTAAGTGAACAATTCCTGTTAAGGCAGTGACAAAGATGTGAAATCCACTAGCATCAAGGTCAGGTACTTAGCAAAAGTACTGATCCAATGACATATGCAGGTATGAAGAAGAGGAGAGGAAAATCATATTGGGATAAATGCTGATGAAAAAGAACTTCAGTCAAAGAGGATGGAAATGTTATGGGGTGCAGAGAAAAGAAGAGATGAAAAAGGAATACAGTATTTTGACCAGGGATGTTCTTCGTAGTTCAGCAAACTCAGTCACACCTCTGGTCTGCTCAGCTGAAGGGAACAAAGCAGAGCGACATTTCTAATAGTGTCTGAAAAAAATCAGAGAACAGTTCCTGCTGTGGCTCATTTTTCAGACTCCATTTCAAACAGACCACGGCCTATTTGTTCCCACAGTGCAAGACTGACCTTAAAATCTTTCATGAGCTTTTGCTAACTGCAGCACAGCTGGCTGCAGCGTTCCAGCCATCTGCTTCTATTTTTAACATCCCAGGTTGCAGACAGTTTTCTTTAGCTGCTACTCTTCTGGGGATTGCCTTAAACAGAGCTGTACGAGGCAGCAAGGACCCCTGTTAACATCCCTGCAATCCTGAGGGATTGAAGTGCAGCAGAAAAGAAGGCAGGACTGATCTTGTGCAAATGAGGATGTTTAATGGAAGATCCATTCCCAGAAAATCTCAACTCTGGAGGGACTGGAAAGATTCTTGCTTCAATATGTAGCCACCAGTCAGCAGTTAAGCCAACCCAGTGAAGTACCAGCTGAATATGGGAAAGGAAAATGTGTAGCCTTGCAGCTCATAGGCTGCCCTTCCTGCTTGCATCTCCGTTAGAAAAGGATTTGGTTCCAAGCACTCCCAGGGAATGGTCCAAGTTTGGCTTGGAAGTCTTGTCCCATGTCTCACGATAGACTGAGATCTTGAAAATCTTAACAGAACAATCAAACTATTTCCACTAGCCAAAGGATCAGATTAATCAGATGACAATGTACTAAAATGTTAGTGTTCTCCTGTTTTTATTTTTGTTTGTTTTGTTTTGTTATAATGTAGTCATAGAATCATAGAATCATCTAGGATGGAAAAGACCTTCAAGATCGTCAACTCCAACCTTCAACCTGAACTACCAAGTTTCATCACTAAACCGTGTCGCTTGGTGCCACATAATTTCCATCTAAAACTAGATGTAATAGGTAGGAATTTGACACATTTTAATAGAAAATCATTTCTCAGACTGGTTTTCTTGACAAGACTACATTGAATATCTTGTCTGGTGCTTTAAATGCATCATGGCAAGGAATAATGTTTTATTTTTGGTAATTTACATATTTGCCCTTTAGATGCTAAAATGAAATACATGTTCAAAACTGGAATGTTACAATCAAAGTCAAGTATTGTAAATGCTCTTATTCTTTTTTTTTTTTTTTATTTTTTTTTTTTTTTCCATGTGTATGTATAGGCATACGCAAGTGAGACAGGTAACAGAGCTCCTATTAGTTAAACAAGGCCTCATCAATACTGTCAGTGAGGTCTCTGGTTAATTCAGCTAACCTCAATTTTGTCATCTGAATAGTTTTTCATGTTTTGCTAACTGAATTCAGAAGGCCTCCAGTGACTTTAGTGGGAGTTTAGAAAATCATATGTGGACTCTCCTTTGGAAATGCCTAAATTCAGGTGACTTGGCTTGTGAGTCAAAATACAACTCTGGAATAATGGAATTCCATTCCATCTCAAACATTAAAAATGCACAAATAATCTAATTTGAAACATTTGCAGAATACAGTATGAAAAGATAATATTTCCCTCCCACAATAAATAAATAAATAAAGCAGATATGTCCAAATCATTCCTGTGAATATAGAATCAACTGCAATCTGAGTCTCTATCAAAATTCACCCAAGAACTGTGTTAAATCTTTGCTGGGATAACAGGAGATAGAAAACTATGTTCCCCACAGATTCATTAGTAATTTTATATAACTCTGGCCCACATACATGTTTTTCCATATGTATGGCCACTTGCATTAAAGTTTATACACCTACACATACACACTTTTACTGAGTCACATGAATGTCATACACTAGCCTGAGAATCTAGTTTGGCACAGTGTGCCTACCACAACAGAGTATGATCCCACTGTGTTTTCCATATCTCAGCTATCACTCATCCCAGACTTTGCCGATTAATTAAATCTTCAGACCTTGCAGCTCTTCCAATTCTGTTGCATTTTCTTTATGTGTACAAAACATTCAACTGAATTTACTGATCTATGCCCATAAGACTGGGATCCATTTAAATCACTAACCCTGATTTATATTTGGAAAAGAAATGCACTGGTGAAACTCCATAGTTTTTCTAAGGCCATTATTAAAAATTAACAATGATTTCAATGTTTGAATGGGCTCAGGAAACAGCTATTATTTATTGAGAAGCTAAAGTCAAGGCTTCTTAACAATATTGGACAAAACTGACTAATTGGACAAACAATCCGTTAAGGAAAGAAAGAGGTTATTGTTCATACAGTGAAAACCCTAACATAATAATTAACCACTCTGAATGTTTTGACAGAAAGTCAGGTGCAATAGAAGCCCAAAGTGCTTGAAAAGTCATGTGAAAAGTTCTCATGTGACAATCCAATGTGCTTAAAAGTGGACATAAACAGTACTCCAACATATAAGTCTGAAGTGCCTAAATCACGTAAAGGTTTACACAAAGCATAGATTGCCTTTAAGGTCCCTTAAAGCCAGAAGCTCAAGTTCCAACAGATCCACACCTTCATTCATGCCAAGGCGAGTCCGTCAGGAGCCAGAAATCAGTTATAAGTCCTCTGAAAATAGACATTCCCAGATTGCATTTGATCCATATCAAGAGGATCAAGACTTACCAAGCTGTCATTTACTTTGCTTGATTTTAGTTTTCTAAAAACTTATTTCCACGTACCCACTGGACAGAGATAGGTGACAACTGAGAGCAAGTCATTCCATACTAAAAATGTCACTGAGGCACTCAGTTATTAAATAAAAAAGTCCAGTGCCTATCTGCTGGGCCAGGAGCTAGTAGTATGGTATGCTTTGCAGCCATACAGCTAAACTTTCCTCCTCCCAGTCCAAGGTGGCTTCATCCAAACTGCACATTTAGAACAACCTAGGCACATGCTACCTCCTCACCTGCACTGTATGAAACAGAGCCAACTTGTGCCTGCTAGCAATTAAAAGGGTCTGGACAGTACTAGGACAATGATAGAAAGCATGCCCTAGTCTTAGTTTGTTAGTGTAGATGCAGTCTAAAAATCAGCTGTAGACCCCTAGGAGAAAGGGAGGGTTTGGGGCAGTCCTGAGTTGGGAAGTAATGCACTGGTGGATCAGGGACTGTCTGGGTCTAGAAAGCTGCTTGTGATGCAGGTAGTTTCAGCCTGAGTTCTGGCACATCCTGCTGGGCCGGTGAAAGAGAAAAGAAGTACCTAATTCAGGGCTCTGGGTCCCACACCTGGAGTACTGTGCCCAGTTGTTGCCTGATGGTACAAGAGAGGTATTGATGAACTTATATTCATTTCTACTGTCAGAAAAATGCTTCTCAGAGGTGAATAGCACACACACACACACAAAGAAAAAAAAAAGAAAGGAGACAGCAGACACAGCAAGGACATTCATATGAGACATAAGTAAAAAATGGTCTCAGACAGAATGGTTGAGGAACAGGAGTGGTTTCCCTTTTCCCACAGAAACAATAATCATGTTTTGAAATCTTCACCACTGGAGACTGTCAAAATTTAACTTGATAAGACCCTCAGCAATTTAATCTAATAGTGAAGCTAGATCTGCTTTGAGCGTGAGGTTTAACTACAGACCTCCAGATATCCCTTCTATCCTAAATTATTCTATAATTGTATGAATTGTATGCTTATCTCCATTTGTTGTATTCTAGCAACTAAAAAGTTAACTATAAAGTTCACTTGAGGAGGACTAGTGCAGATGTAGTGGTACCCACTGGGGCTGTCTTCACCTAGTCAGATGGAATTTCTATGTATGTAGAAGTCTTTATTAACTTTAATCTTGAGATTTCTACTCCTATATAAAGGGGTTATAGCTCCTAGATAAGCTTTGCATATATATATAAAATATGTTTATATATGTTATGTATGTTAAATATGTTTATATGTAAGTTCCTAGGTATGGCATTTAGACTTTCTTTGGGGAATTTATTCCGGTATTCTAACTTTCTTAACCCGGACTGTCTTTGTTTCAGTCGGTTATTCAAAATTTCTGCCTTAACAGAAAATTTACACAATATCAAGTTAGATTTTTAAACACTGAATACACCAAGTTGAGGGACTTGCAAGCTGAATCCAGCTGAAATGAATTCCTAAAGAAAGGTGTTCTTTATCTGAAATGGTGTGTCTTGGCTGATTGGACTTCCACTATTTTTATTAATTACTTTCTACAGTGTCATTGCATCTGAATGTATTGCATCTCAGCCCTTCACAATCATTGCTACTGGCATAACACTCTTGTGAAGTAGGTTAATACCTGGCTTTATGAAGAGGGAGACAAAGATCAATGAAGGGTAACTAACGTATGATGTCTTCAGTTAAGCAGCAAATGTGACCAATTTCTTCTAAGCAGACAGTCAGGGCTCTTGCAGAAAATCATAGCTGATTCATGGGAAGGACCACTGGGATTTGTGTTATGCTGGGATTTTTTTTTTTTTTTTTTTTTAAGGAACATCTTAGATAAAGAGATTTTCTTCCATCGTCTTTGGCTAACATCCCAAATAACATATGGCAATAATTTTCTTGACAATCACAAGAGTAGGTGAGCTTTCTTGATTTTTGCTTTTTTTTGAAGTAGTGAATTAATTACAAATTTCACATTCCTTCCAGTCTTTTACTTACAAGCCATGTAAATGGAAAAGTGAACCCAGATTCCTAAACCATTCCCTCTGGATTAGACAAAGACTAATGCAAAAAGGTGTAAATCTTTGAGCCTCAGCAATGCCATGAATGAAAGAAAAATTTACCCTAGAACCAAAATAGCTACCTGTGGGAAATAAATCTCAGTCTGTCATGTTTGCGTGTCCTTCATCAATAACCTATTGCAAAGAAAGACTTGTTGAAGCACACTGTGAAGATTAACAGAAATGGAATGACATGGATTTGCAAGGAATAAGACCTCCAAAACCAGAGTTCCACTGGGTAAAGAAAGCTTCTGGTAAGACTTTCCAGGCTTCCCCAACAGCAGCAGATGTGTTAGTGCTGTTTGGGAACAAACCGTCAAACTGAAATACCATAGATCTTTCAGGGTCTCACAGATTAAAGTGCCTAAGATTCACTCACATGCCTGGCTAAGAACCAGCCAGAGTTGAGATCAGATCTCTTACTGCAGACATGAAAGTACTGATGTCTGCTCCCCAGTATCACAAAAGATATTTTACAATACCATGACAATCTAAAACAGTGTAAAGCCAGATAAGAACGTAATTTAGCTCTTCTTTCACTCATCAAACAATGCTAGAAGGTTTTGGAATAAATCAGATCTGGCTCCAAGACAGAAAATAGTCACAGTACAAGTGACTTTTCTTCCCATACAACACCTATACAATATAAAATCAGGTAGACTCATTACTTCCCCCTCTTCCCTTTCATTCATGCTTGGTTCTTCTTGATTAAATAATAATATGAAATGGTGAAAAAAGAAAAAAGTTGGAGATCCCCAAGGGAAAGCAAGTGTGTACTACAGCTTGTCATTTTTATAGCCACATCCGCCTTTTGGCCAGATTGCTACCTGCAAGTGTTCCATTTACTTTTCAGGAAAAAAAAAAAAAAAAAAAAGACTGCTTCCAGCAATTGCACTTAGCAGCCACATTTTGCCAAGAGCTGTTGTTTGGCTCCCAGGGAACATTGTTCTGTTTGCATTCAATGGCAGAAAAAAGACAAAAAAAAAAAAGGAATTAATAGCTGGTCCCTTGAGGTTTTTGTCTGGGAGTAAGGATACACCCTTCAGAAAAGGGAATTTATCACAAGCTAAATGGAGATGTGGTTAAATGAAGGTACCACCATTAACTGTTATTAGTCCTCAGGACCTTGAAAATTAAGTGTGTAGGAAAAGGCAATAAAGGGGAAAGAAACTTTCTAGAAATGTTACAAAAATGGGCAAATTGTATCATTACATTGATCATTTTTCACAAACTTAATTCCTGCCCTAAGACAAGAATAGAAACAGAAAGGAGGAAATGGCACAATGAGGGCAATTCATGGTAAATTTTAGAGCATGACAAATCAGGAAGTTCAGCAGATCATAAAAAGGGGAGTATGTTGAGATTCTGTTTTTTGTTTTTGTTTTTTGTTGTTGTTGTTGTTGTTGTTGTTGTTTTTAATCAAAATCTATAAATCTCATAACACACAGATTGAAAAGTTTGAAGACCTTTCATTGAAACAGGCACCACTTCAGGCCAATAGGGTGTATGCTTCAAGCAGAGTGAAAAGAGAATGAATCCCTTTGAATACTAAGAAAATCCACAGATCGATTGCCTTTTCTGCAGTGTGTCACTTCCCTCCGTGCATTCGTCATTTCTGTGTTCATTTTGTGCTCTGCCTTTTTACTGAATTCTGAGATATACAGTATTTATCACAGTATTACAGGCAATAGGGCTGACATCCTTTGTTAGCAGGTTTGAAGTGTTTTGATAAACAGAGTTGTATAAGGGTTACATCATTGTTATATTCTACCATATTCTATTTTATTCTCTTATATTTACACATTGTTTTTCTTTATTGCCATAGAACCCACAAGGCTTCCAACAGTATTTTATGGTTGGTGACTGCCGTAGTTCATGTCACATACATGACATTATTTTCCTCTCCTTTAGTATGATAAAGAAATATATTCAACTGAGAACTTTGTTTTGTAAGCAGAGTGATGAGTTTCGGCAATATACGTATTTTCTGAAGCTACACATTTTGCAAAGTATTTCTGTCAGAGCAGACAATGTGAAGTGGAAGGTGGGGTCATCTGTTTGGACTTCATTCTTACCTTCTTTAGGTTCCATCTAAAATTTAGGATCCATCTGTACTACAAAAATGGATCTTGATGCAAAGAAAACTGACCAAGGTAGTGTCAGAGCTGAATTCAGTATGATTATATTAATTTGGTGTACTGACTAATATTTGCAAAGAATAGACATAGTATGGTGTCCTCCAACTTCAGCTGTACTATGAAGCTCTGATTCTATGTCATATCTAATAAAGTTATAGTATAGACATACATGATATTGTACATACCTATCTTCTGTCTTATCCATATTTCATTTACCTCTGTTCTGTGTGAATATCCAAAGAACTGGTTATGGTTCTTAACACAGTGTTTGAGGAAGTCCTCAGCTTAGGCAACTGAACATTTTGAAGATCAGGACAAGGGTCATGAAAGTGATTTGATGTTCTAGACAAAGCTGGTGCAAACAACAGGACAGATTTAATGTGTTCATGGTATCTCTGGGTGCTGAAATACTCTGCTGAGTTCTCATCAGCTGGAGTATCCCCAGCACTGAAGTTCTTATGCCCAGGTATGTCATCCTGAAGTCATTAAGGTGAAAGGTGGCTACAGTGTGAAAAACAGTTTATTACTCGTGGTTCAGGAAGGGACATTTCCTAGGCAATCAGTATAGATAGGAAACATCACTTAAGAGTCCTGTAATAAGACTTTACTGCTAGCAAGGATTCAGAAATACTCTCCAGTTATGGATTGACTGTGTGAATTGTAGGACTGCACTATCAACCAACGGAAAGCTTGCACCATTCCACATCCTTTCCTCTGCCCACCATCTTCCTCTTCTTTCTTCCTCAAGCTCATTCTCAGGGGAGCCTTTCTACATTCCTCAGCTATATTTGTCAGGTTAACCAGCCTTAAAATTATGATATACTCTTACTTGGTGAAAGACAAGCAAAGTCTGCAGATCATCTGTTCCTGACACAGCACTCTGCACTGAACCACTGATCAAGTAAAAGGATGGAAAAGAGAATAATTGCATAGAGTTCCTCAGGACAGAGGTATCAAAAGAAACAGTGGGAATCTGAAGACCCTAACAGCTCAGGTAGCTAACTAGCTCTGTGAATTGCAGTTATCTACCCATCTCTCCCTGCAGATGGCTTATACAGGGTGGAGAAGAACAGGAATGTCGAAGGGCAGGCATCCATGGTTACATGGAATTGTCTAATTATCAGCGAACCTATTTAAACAGAGGTTTGATTTTACAATTAAGGTTTGTAAAGTCTATACAATGATGCATTTGTCCCCAGAAATAGTTCTAGTCTAAATCATTCCTATAATATCTTGACAATTTCTAGACAAAAACCATGGTCTTTTCAAGGACATCAGGCTTGAGTAAAATGAAACCCAGAACTGTTCTTGACACAGATGTTTACTAGAGCCCAGACTTCAACTGAATCATAACAGCCATGTTCCTAATGTGATTTTATTATGTGACTTTTGGCACGTCCCAACTTCAGCTGGGTAAAAGGAGGGAAAACATTGAAATACTATAAGAAACTCTTTATTAGTATTATTGTGTTATTTTATATTTTAAAAACATTAAGCTGTGAATTGTGACTGGTGCAGCTGGTGGATATGGAAAGACAATGGAAGCTTCCTGGCTTATTGGCTGTCATTATGTTATATTTCAATCGCCTTTCTTTCCTTGCATGTGTTAAAAGCCCATGCAGAGTTGAGCAATGTGAAATCTAAAATTAAATTGCCACAGTTACAATGGAGAGGCAGAGCATATATTTACTTCTAAAGATAGATGACTAAAGTTAGGATCAATATCTCCTTAGATTGTCTATAAAAGCAATGGAGTGGCAAGGGTTCCTCCAGGGATGAATACAAAGCACCTTGCTTAGGTTTCTTCTAAATTGTCTTGTGCAGGTACACGTAAAAACCAGATGATACTTGTTTCCTGAAGGTCAGGAACTATTAGTGCATGCATCATGGGAGCTCTTTTAAACAACTCTGTTCCAGGCTTCCCCTTGATTCCAGGGAGATTTTGCTGAGTTTCTGGGTGACCTCATGTAAATACATTTGTCCACTTGACATTTGATAGTGGGTTTCGATATTTGCTGCTTCATATTTTTAATTCCTTTTCTGGGTATCCTCCAAATATTTTAATGGATACTGATAACTTTTAAGTGTGCTTGTGCAACACAAAGCAAAACCATTTGTGCCAGGAGTGGGGAGACCATTAGTAGCTATGGCCTTGCATTGTTTAGAAACTACTGTTCTCAAGTCAGGATCTAAGTACTACAAAAGCACTTTATACGTGCAATTAAGGTTTTCCTTCTTTAAAAAGAAGGGGGTGGGGGAGGGTGATTTAAGCCTGGAATTCTGCTGTAATGAATTTTCACTTAATTTGCAGGAGCTTTGGAAATATTTTCACCGTGAATAAATACACCGACAAATCAGGCTTCATTTACTTTGACCTATTTTGTTGTTTCTTCAACAGTGAAATAGTTATTGTACATCTTTCCTTCTATTTCATTTATTACCAGGATGATCATAAACAGCAGCTAGAGCAGCTAACATGACATAGGTTTATTACAGACCTAATACGATGGCAATATTGCTTATCTTCAATGTTTTGTACTTTGAGGGGTAGAAAATAGCCCAATATGCTCTGTGCACGAAGTAGACTGAAGACCAAATTGTCAATCTCACACTTTCACCATCACTATAGGTATTAAGTTAGAATCACAGAACCATAGAATATCCTGATTTGGAAGGGCCCCGCAAGGATCATCAAGTCCACCTCCTGGCTCCACACAGGACCATCCAAAAATCAAACCCTATGACTGAGAGCACTGTCCAAATGTGTCTTGAACTCCAGCAGGCTCTGTGCCGTGACCACTGCCCTGGGGAGCCTGTGCCAGTGCCCAACCACCCTCTCAGTGAAGAACCTGTTCCTGACATCAAGCTTGAACCTCCCCTGACGCATCTCCATGCCGTGTCCTCAGGTCCTGTCACTGTCACCAGAGAGAAGAGATCAGTGCCTGCCCCTCCGCTTCCCTCATGAGGAAGCTTAGTAGTAGAAAAACGTAAAAAACTATTTACTTTGGGTAACTCCTCCAACTGTTCTGGCTCATAAATTTTGTAAGGAAAACAAAAAAAAAAAAGAAAAAAGACTGATTTTTGATCAATGGATGTTCTAGAACATCAGCAAATAATGTTGAAAAAAGATTCTGGAAAGCGGGCATGAGGTCTTAGTACCCTGCTTCATTTCTAAGTATCTTTTAAATGGAGATTAACTCTGGGTGAGGGATTACTTTGCCATACAAAGAAGCTGCCTTTTGTCAAAAGCTAGCATCAAATGGAAGGAGCAGTCAAGAGTGGAAAAGCAGAAGCTTTCTCCTTCTTATAGGTGGGCACCTGGAAAATGCTATAGCAAAGGAAATTGCATTGTGTTGCAGAGCAACATAAAAAGCAGGAAACATGAACATTTCATGTGTTAGCACAACTGATTTTGTTTATTTTTAAACCACCCCAAAATCCAATCATGCTATATGTACATCGACAATACACGGGATAACACACCAAAAGTAGACAAGAAAGATAAAACACATTCTGTTTTAGTTTGCTGGTGTTTCTTTTTTTTTTTTTCTTCATTGTACATCTGCTCAACTCTCAGTGAAATGATCCAACCCATATGGATTCCCATGTCAACCCTCTCTCAACTCCCATTTCCATACTGTCCTTCTAACAGGAGATATCTGTCATATTACCTCTGGGGTGCTTGTCTGAATGGATAAGTGTGCAGTTTTTAATGTAGTTTTCTCTGGGTCTCATTTCTTATGTAAAATGGTTTAGTGCAGAACAAGTATATCAGCACCTATCTGCTTTACCTATATTCTACAGTTAGTATGTAAGACCAGCTACTGCTATGGGTTACTCAGGAAATCAAAAGTAGCACACACAAAAATGAAAACAGAGAATAGTCTTCCACATTGTTTAGAGTGTTAGTTTTCTTTACATTTCCAGTGTCATTTATTTTGCTAAGCACTTCTGAAATTCTTTCCACTTAGCTTCTGCTCTTATTTTCTTACAAAACAGTATACTAGTCTTTCTGTATAAAACATATATATAAACATTTATATATATATATATATATAAAAACAAAGAAACGACCCCCAAAATGGACTTACACACAGGTATGTATTTGTCCCTCATTAGAAAATATACTGTGTGTATATCTATTCATTGTCCCTGAATGTCATAGCACTGGCTATTAAAATGGGGTCAGGAAGAAAGGNAATGGATGTTCTAGAACATCAGCAAATAATGTTGAAAAAAGATTCTGGAAAGCGGGCATGAGGTCTTAGTACCCTGCTTCATTTCTAAGTATCTTTTAAATGGAGATTAACTCTGGGTGAGGGATTACTTTGCCATACAAAGAAGCTGCCTTTTGTCAAAAGCTAGCATCAAATGGAAGGAGCAGTCAAGAGTGGAAAAGCAGAAGCTTTCTCCTTCTTATAGGTGGGCACCTGGAAAATGCTATAGCAAAGGAAATTGCATTGTGTTGCAGAGCAACATAAAAAGCAGGAAACATGAACATTTCATGTGTTAGCACAACTGATTTTGTTTATTTTTAAACCACCCCAAAATCCAATCATGCTATATGTACATCGACAATACACGGGATAACACACCAAAAGTAGACAAGAAAGATAAAACACATTCTGTTTTAGTTTGCTGGTGTTTCTTTTTTTTTTTTTTCTTCATTGTACATCTGCTCAACTCTCAGTGAAATGATCCAACCCATATGGATTCCCATGTCAACCCTCTCTCAACTCCCATTTCCATACTGTCCTTCTAACAGGAGATATCTGTCATATTACCTCTGGGGTGCTTGTCTGAATGGATAAGTGTGCAGTTTTTAATGTAGTTTTCTCTGGGTCTCATTTCTTATGTAAAATGGTTTAGTGCAGAACAAGTATATCAGCACCTATCTGCTTTACCTATATTCTACAGTTAGTATGTAAGACCAGCTACTGCTATGGGTTACTCAGGAAATCAAAAGTAGCACACACAAAAATGAAAACAGAGAATAGTCTTCCACATTGTTTAGAGTGTTAGTTTTCTTTACATTTCCAGTGTCATTTATTTTGCTAAGCACTTCTGAAATTCTTTCCACTTAGCTTCTGCTCTTATTTTCTTACAAAACAGTATACTAGTCTTTCTGTATAAAACATATATATAAACATTTATATATATATATATATATAAAAACAAAGAAACGACCCCCAAAATGGACTTACACACAGGTATGTATTTGTCCCTCATTAGAAAATATACTGTGTGTATATCTATTCATTGTCCCTGAATGTCATAGCACTGGCTATTAAAATGGGGTCAGGAAGAAAGGGGCCTTTTTTTTTTTTTCCTGGTTTCTTTTCAAACATAGAGTTAGATTACATAAGACAAGCAAAAGCAGAGCAGTCACAGGAACAAGCAGGTCCTGTTTATGTATCAGCACCATGCTGTTCTTGTTGCCGTTGTTACTACTACTCTCCAATATCACTTCTAGTTATTACTTCCCAGGAATTCATATATCTATACATTTTTGGTCATATATTCTCTCTCCTCACAATGGGCTGGATGCAGGTTCAGAGAGGATGAAACACTGGAAAATGTAAATACATCTGGGGACTCTGGAGGTTCTTGTTCTGCTCAACAACATTTCCGGTCCTCTTTCTTGAATATTATCAATCATTTAGAAAATTATGTTTTGTTCTACATAACAAATAGGTTTTAGTGGCCTTTTCTTCCAAAAGATGTTTCTGGGAAATTATTAGAGAAAGATTTTTCACAAGCACTGCTGGCATTAGATACCAGCCTTGCAATTCTGTATAAACACTTTTTCTGGTATAAACCCCTATTATTGGTACAGATGGCTCTTTATCCTATGTATCTATTCTTTCAGCAAACAGACTTCTTATCATTGCATGATGTGCTGGGAGAACCAGTCATGCTAAATACACCACCAAATTTGATGGTAGTGAGGGAAGGGTTAAATTTCAACCCAATTTATTTAGCTCATGCACAAGTTTCTAATGAATTCTTGGCCTGAAGACTTTGTAGTTGAAAAACCCCGGGTATGAAAATGCTATTAAGATTGGGGGCAAAAAATGGAAAATCAT
The DNA here is from genome assembly GCA_013399115.1 of Anseranas semipalmata. Classification (NCBI taxonomy): domain Eukaryota; kingdom Metazoa; phylum Chordata; class Aves; order Anseriformes; family Anseranatidae; genus Anseranas; species Anseranas semipalmata. The sequence goes on along the minus strand of VXAA01005745.1, from coordinate 1,160,274 downwards.
ATTGAATTAAAAAAAACAAAGTACTTCTTGCTGGTTTACAAAAAGTCTTTAACACTGATAAAATCTTCAGAAACAATTGTGCTTTTTCCCCCCCTTGTCCTTCTTTATTTTGGCTTCATTTCAACCCTGGAGTTCATATCATCCCCTTCCAGATCGTACTCTTCTACTTGGCCACTGGTCCACACCTTTATGCGGTCGGTCAGGTCGCTGCTTCTGGGTGCCAGGATGAAGTCATAAATCAGGGCAGCACTTGCTCCTCCAATGATTGGGCCAACCCAGAAGATCTGGAATACAGTTCCAAGCCCAGTTAATACATCAGATATTACTGTATTTGAAGCCGTTCTGAAAATCTCCTCTGAAGTTTTTCTGCATGAAATTTACAGTGAACACATGAAAAGTATAGGCTATCACCTCAATATTTACTTAACTGCATAGGCAAGAAACTGGGAATTTCTCACCCTGAATTGGACAACAGACCCAGAGAGGAATACCTGTGACTATGTTGTCAACTTGTGATATTTAAATTATGCATCTACTGCTAAAACATCACCGTGGCTTAAGCTACATTTGGCAGGGAGAGGGGGAACAATTTCTAAAAGCAGCGAAGGTATTAGATTCCTTTCTCACAGTAACCTTCAATGATACTTAGGTGAATTAGAAAGTAATACTTATTGAGGATGTAATTAGGGGCTTAATTTGCTACTAGCTACTATTTAGCTAGTGATACTCCACATGAGGCAAACAACGTTTAGAAGGAGAGGTAATAAATGTATATTAGTAGACAGGTTGATTTTATTAGAAATAACAATTGGTTCTGAGGAATCTACATAGCCAAAGAGATACTGAGTCTGAAAACATGTTTTCTTTATCCAGCAATATCAGTGGTTTAATACGAATTATTACCTCTCCCTCTTTTTTACTCTATCTCTACAAAGGCAAATAATTTTTCTACACACTTCTGAAAATACTAGCTACTTGCTTAGCTACATTATCTTAGTTTCCCAATGGAAGTGCTTAAGTGGGAGATAATGGCAAAATTTCCACAGTGTCTTCATTTTGTATGTTTTAATCTTCAGATTAAAATGGCATCCATATCCAAAATTTCAGAACCCCACTGTAGTGCCACTGGACTTCCATGAATTCTTATGCAAATAGCTGCCAAAATGAGTAGGAGAGTTGGAAACAAACTACATTTTAAATATTCAAGAACACATGCTCATTTAGGTCTTTTATATTAGTCTGTTTCATTGAGTTTTAGTGAAATAAGTAAATATTCATGAAATTCCTCATTTTAACCATGGGGAATAACTCTAAAATCTATAGTGTTTCCAGTGCACTTATCCATGGAAGTGCATAAGCAGACACTTAACTTTAGGCAGATGAACATTTTACTAGCTTCCAAATATTGAATGATCCACTTCAGTTTATAAACGTGCTTAAGAACCTTCCTCAATTAAATTTTACTGGATTATGCAATAACAATTTACAAACTCAGTTTAAACAATATATACTCAATACAGGATTCAGTACAATGAGGTTTTAACGTTTAAAATAATTAAAAACAAACAAACAAACAAACAAACAAAGGAAAATAACCAAAGAAAATCTGCTGTATTGCTTTGAACATACACAATCAGCTTCAGGAATTTGCAGTCTCCTGAGGTTAGTCAGGAGCAAAAGGAGATTATTTTTGTTAAAGAAATAGAAACAGCAACTCATCAACTCAGTGTTAATGATATGGATTTAAACATTTCTGATCTTGTAAATTGTGTATATGCAGAATCTGTTGTAAGCTAAACAATTTTCAACTTACCCAGTGATTTTCAAAGTTGTTAGCAATCAGTGCTGAGCCAAAAGATCTGGCTGGGTTAATTCCACAACCGGTGTAATCAATCTAGGAGTTGAAAAGAGAACCAGTGGTGAGGTACCGAAGCACATGTGGCATCTTCATTATACAGGGGGGTAAGTGGCTGCCTGTAGGATCGATCAGATGCACACAAGAGCTTCATTCATCCATTAACTCAGAAAAATGGGGCAAGACTTTGCCGCATGGCTGTCCTGTCCCAGCAAGGAAACAGGTCCTGCTGCAGTGACTCCTTCCCACAAGTGTTCAATCTCAGCACTTATAGCCACAAATGCATGGCTCAAGGGAGCAGGGCCATGAATGTTGAAGAAACAAGGTCAGCCTCTGAAGAGGGAGAAGGATGAAACTACCATCTTGCCCATCATCTACCTGCCTTCACTGGCCCATCTTGTGGTGGAATATTGCATATATCAACTGTCAGAGCTAAAACTTACAGCAAGAAGGTGTCCCAAGGCAACAGAGAGACCAATGGCCAGAGGTGCTGATCCTGAGACATCGTTCCTTCTCCGGTCAGTGGTGGCAAGGACACACAAAACCAGCTGCAGGGTAGCAATGATTTCAATTCCTAGTCCTTGGCCTGCATTGATTCCATCTGAAAGCTGCATGGAGACAAGAAGGAAAATGTCACCTGATATTCCTATCTGCCTTCATCCAGTATGGCAAAGTTTCATGGGATCTGGTGTCTCAATAGGAAAATTCAGACCTGTGCATTCATTTCTCTCCTCAGGTTGCCTTTACTTAACAGTAAATAAATAAATAAATAAATAAGAAGAAATCATTTGAAACATGCTACTGTAATCAAGTGTAGATGTAACCAGCTTTTGCTGGTGATATGACATGGTTGTTGCATCTAGCCAAAGTGAACACTCAGCCACTAGACACAATGGGAACGTAGCTGATGTATGTGTGAAAGACAAATGAGTCAAAGATTTGCTTTCAGTAGAGTTGAACTCTGGTGCCATGACATTTTTTCATTGCTTCTGAGAATGGGGATGCTGTGGTCAGGTTAAACATTGCTCAACTTGTCTTTAGCAACAATTGCCAAAGAAACAGGGGCAGGAGGAGGAAGAGACAAATAGAGTAAGAAAGATGCATAGCCTTGAGTAGCTTGAAGGTACCTATCTCTGTTATTGACAAGTGACGTTAACCTTTTCTTCTCTCACCACTAATTATTTTCTGTTGTTCAATACAAACTCTTCAAAACAAGGACTTCAAGTGGGCAATGCTCTGAAAAATGCAGGCACCATGGGCAGATTCTCTCCCAACTATTAATTCACCTATACTGTGATTCTGTTGCCTGAAAATATGCATCTAATGCCATTTGAAACACCCTGGGATATGCATGGTGTTCATGTAGGACTGGCAGATGTGACACAGAAGACCAAAGGTATCTAAAATGAATGCAGGTGATCATTTGAAAGTCAACTGAATAGCTCTGCCCTTTACTGACTGTATTGACTAGATCCCATCTGACTACAAGAGCTTTAAAACAACTTATATAGACACTAATTTTAGTTCTGCAATTGAACTGAATCCCACCCAATATCTTTGGGAGCCAGAAAAAAAAAAATATCCACGGTACAGAAATTCTAAAGGGCTGATGGAAGAAGGATTTCAGTTTCTTATTGAAGTAAAGTAGGTTCTCTAGAAAAACTCACACTGGCAGATGTAGATATCTATGTAGATTCCAACTGTATTATTAATCATGGAATCAGTAGAATTTCTTAATAATGTAAATTTTGTAGAGCATATAGAAACCACAGTAATTTACATAAATGAACATTAAACAATAGAAATTTTGTCATATTTCAGTAGTCCTATTAGAAACTTGTGCTTAACAAGTAACCTTAGATCTAAACTACTAATGATATTACAGGTTTGAATTCTGCTTCTAATCACTGTATTCACTGGTATGCTAGTTAAGACAAGACAAGCCCTTATCTGAGCTAAATAAATTGTTGTTAACCAGAAGTAACTGCGTTGCATGGATTGGCTAAAACATGAGCTTGGACACAAGCCAGAGAAACTGAGAATGTGAGTGACTCAGAGTAGGAAGCAAGCTCTGCAAAACTTACACTCAAGAATAGTGCTATCAGTAGGCTATCCCATCTGTCATTGCTTCTGCATTAAAAACTGCAAGGTCATACATAACAAAAACATAATTACATGTTATTGTGATCTGCCAAGAACAATGAAACTATGGGAAATCATGCTTTAAATCTGTCTTCATGGTTTCACATCATAATTTCCCTAAAATTAATCTTTCAAGAACCTTAAAACTTAAGGAAATTTAGCTGAACTCCTTCACTTTCGACTTTTGCTATTTGCTTTTCTTGCTTCTTCTATGTAACATAGGATAATATCAAATTCCTAAACACTGGAAAATATTGCCAGAGGCTTCAGCTAGCATAAATCTGATTAGGTACATTAAAAAGAGTGAAAATATATTGATTTCTAAGACTTGGCGATGTGAAGCATTAATAACATATTTTTATATCTTGTTTTTTAATACGTAGAACTGGTAATCCTTGAATCCTTAGAAGCAGTTTATCCACATAAAAGGGATTTTTGGTTGAAATGGTGGGCATTTCAGTTCCTTCAGCATCCATGCAGTAGAAACTAAAATCAGTTGATGAAACCTTCAACACAAATAGGATTTATGTATGAGAAACACAAATTTGACATAAATATGTACATATGAGCTGGCAGTGAAAATGACGTGTTCCCAAAATTCATACTGAACACCTGATATAACACTAAATTAGTATTCTATTACTTTTCTCATTGCCTTTTTAAAATAATCACTTTATTTGTTGCAAAGACTGGGATTTTTGACTCAACAACTTAATCTTCAAACACATCCCACTGATATAAAAGAATCTGTACTATAGACTCTGAAAAATCCTATCTCATATTTGGAAAGCCAAGTGGTCAAAATTAAAAGGCAAATGCATTTGCAAATGAGTGAACGATATGCAGATACCCCAAAATGAATATGAAACTAAGTTTTCCTCTATCATATTGTAACAGTTAAACCCCAGAGAGTCTAGATCTGAGATGTGATGTGTTCACGTTAGTATTTGAAAAGGCCTTGGCATTTGAGAAGATTAAACACTGACCTACCATAAGTCTTTCCCTTTGCTTTGAAGGGCTTCAAGAAAAGAAGAAATACAATAAGAGCAAAATTATGCTTTCAAAACCTGTGATAATCCTTATCTTTGAGAGGCGGAAATCATAGTCTTCCTTTCCCTCCAGGAAAACACATCCTAAGGTTGACGTGACTTGAGGTCATTCTCCCTGCTAATCAACAATTATTGATGGGCTGTGTGGAATCAAATAAAACCTGGAAATATCATAGGAAACCTTTTGCTTTCCTCTAGCGTGTAATTTTACACAGCCTGCCAGGGACGTAAGATTCCACTGTGAGAGCAAGAACTCTGGGCCATGTTCCAAAGCACTGCAAACTGAGGCAAGCCATGGATGTCCTCGTTTGCTGTGGCTTGTGGATCTGCAGCATGTAAGTATATTATCACAGATGTTGGTTATTTACCTACTTGTCAAAGCTATAGTGTCACTACAGCAGCACCCTGGACCTACCAGGATACAGCAACACATGGAACATCATGCATCTTCACCATAGTAACCCCATCCCAGCATAACATCAGTAGGAAGGTGCATTTCCTGATATTTCCCATAACCAAGGAGAGGTATCAAGTTAAAATGAACATATATATACATATGCATATATTTATATTTATATTTATATTTATATAGTCTTTGGTCACAGTGGATTTACAAGGGTTACCAAGCCAACACCTGGCACAGTATGAAATATGTTGCACCTTTCAAATCTGTTATTTTAAGCTCCTGACAGAACTGGGTAGATTGGTTACCCTCTGGCTGCATTTTCTTGCTTTATTTATTTTTTTAAGGAAAGCTTGAACTTTTGCAATTTTGTAGAATACCTGACACTTGAGCCTTTGGTAAGGTCAGGGCTGTCTAAAACTTAATCAGAATCTAGTAGCAAGTAGTACTATACATTGCAGAGACTGGACTACCTGAGTCTGTCAAGATACACAAAGGTAAATATCAGCCACTTGTTTTAACATTGAGTATTCTGCTACTGAGTATATCCTGAATTTGAGCTTGCCATATCTGTGGTTCTTAAATAGGTATAATAATGTCTTGAAACATAAGACATAGTCACTTCTACTGTAGTGTTGGAGTGAAGGAGTCCTTTTTCCAGTGACCTGTACCCACACTGCAATGACTTTCTCTGCTGTATTGCTAGGCTGCTTACTAGTGGTCACAACAAGGTATGTGGGCTAGGACATGGGCTGACACTGCTTTTGCCCTTCATGTATCTGTGGGTAAATCTCTGGCCTCTTCTCACCTCAGTTCAATAACTCTCACATGCTCTGCATTTTGGGTGATGCTCATTAAGGTAACAGAAAAAAAATGTCACAGGACAGGGAACAGCAGGTAACTCCCTGACTCCTTCTTGCTTCAGATTTGTGAGGCTCAAAGTGTGGATTCAATGCTTAGGGAACCAAACTTGCTCAAAGTGATTAAAATGAAAAGCATAAGCCCACAGTCTTCTCCAACAAAGTTTTCCATGCAGTAGGAGGCAATCCAGTCCTGTATTCCTTTGTATTCACATGAACTGTTCCACTGAACTTCACTTCTAAGTCACTGGACTATTTTGACAAGAGAAGCACCAGAATGTACCCAATAAGTGGGTTACATTATTGGCAAAATTTAAGAGTTATATGTAGACATAAATATATCTGATCAACTGAATTACTCTTTTGTATGCGCTGAGTAATTCTCCCTTGACTGTAATAGCACCCAGACCATATGCAGAAGTATACATATAGACAACCCAAATGAGGTATATCCTTCTGTGAGCTGAATCCCACCATCAAAATTTTTACCTGAGTTAAGTGTGACTCTAGACAAGTTAGTGGAAAAAAAAAATCCCCTGAAATTTACTAAATTTATAGAAATCACATATCATTCAGAAAGCTTCTGCTTCCTGAGCTGAATCTGGTTGGAAGCTAAGTACTCAGGGCATACCGAACTTTCTGCTCTGCATTACTGGAGATAGGGATGAGGCACCCTTTCCTCATTCAAAGACTAGCTTTATCTGATAATGCTGCTGCTGCCCCTGAGCAATCTGGTTTGATTGCGGAGCTGACTCTGCTTTGAGAGAGAGGCTGGACTGGGGACCTCCTGAGGTACCTTTTATCTTGAGGTATCATATGAGAGACCTTGTTTTTTTAGTCCTGTGGGAAGAGCTGGGGCAGAATTGCCTCAACCCTGCTGTGGCTCAGCTGAGTTAATGCACAGAAACAGCTGGTGACATATGCAGCTAGTGGAGCCACAGCTGGTGGATTAATGACTGTGAAGGCCCTGCATAGATAGAGTCCATAATAGTGAGTGAGCCGAGAGAGGTAATAATATCATGAGGACCATTAGACCTGAGTGCAAAATTTAATGGAAAATCATTATCCAGTCATGACCATGAGAGTAACTACTTGAGATGAGCACCTGCTTTTTGGTCTTAGGAAATGTGCAGCAGTCACATTGCTTCCATTTCTCCACAACATCAGACAGTTTTGATTTATCTGTTACTGGAACTACGGAAGCTTCTTTCTCAGAAGTGCCCTTACCTGCCATGTTTAGCTGACTGACTTCCATGGCTTCAAGCAACAACTTGGGCAAATTAATGGTATGTTTTCTTTTTTTTTTTGGAACAGGATATTTATCAGTTGTCTGCCTTCAAAAGAGAAACAGGGACAGGAAATTAAACTGGCCCAAGGTAAACTGTGTACATCTCCAGTGGCTTCATATTTTTCTCATTAGGAATAAAATTATATCAAGTTCGAACCTGTTTCCCGTTGTATGGATAAGACAGTTTGTTATGCAAGGTGGTTTCATCATGTGATGCTATGTCTGCCCCTTTTCATTCAACAAACTCTTAGAAATGGATTGTATCTTCTAGGGTTGAGCTTACTTTCATATAACAGGGATTAGTTTCTTATTATTCCTGAAAAATGGTAGGCCTCTGGAAATGTAGAAATCTATTTTTCAGTAGGGGAATGTCAATTTTCTGCATCCTTACGAAAAACTTCACTGCAAGCCATGCTGGTTGACATTTTTTTCAAGAGAGAAAAGTGAAGCCATAGCATCTTATCAACACATATAACAACACTGCTGGCTGGGCCTTCTCTCCTTTGAATATTTTAGCCATCCCCTATGTAAAGCTCGCTTTTGGAGAACCCCAGTAACAGTATGTCTGGGACATAATAATAAGCACATTGTGGATCAGCTATGAATGTGTTATCTTTTATTGACGTGTTTTTAATATTGATGCTGGGAGAAGAACTATGTTCTTCTGTCCACACAAAATCTAGCATTTTAAAGAGCAGTGCTGCAGTAAATAATATCTTTATATCAGACAGACCTTTTTCCTTGTGTGCTGAATTTAGATAAATGGCCAACAGTTTGCACCAGGCCTGATGTTTTCAGCATTCAAAGTTATTAGCTCATCTTTGCCATGGCAGACTTTTCTCTTAAAGGAAGATTTTTGGCATTTTCCTCAATCAAATTTGAATCTACTTCCCTGGCTATATTGCTGGCTGACTATTCAAAAAATAATTAAAAAAAAAAAAAATCTGTCTTCCTTTGTGTTCTTCTTGTAGCTTAAGCTTTCACAGCTTTGATTTTCCTTTTTTTTTTTTTTTTTTTTTTAAGAAAACCTTTTCATGTGAGTTTAAATGGTTACATTCTAATTTTAAATGGTCTCTTCTTCATCCCTACACTGGAAGTATTAATTATGCTTCTTTATACCAAACTAACATTTAGGTGTTTAACTGGGCAGAGTTATTTAATGCAATGTTCTTTAAATGTAATCTCAGAAATTAATCTTCCTACTTCCCTCAGAACTGCCAGTCGTTTTGTCTGACTCTTCTCATTCTTTCAGCTCCAGGCTCCATCATGAAAATAACTTGATAACTCCTGTCTTGATAACATCCCTTTCTCCTGCTGGAAGGCTATTCCAGAGCTCCACAGCTATAAACCTTCCTTTAACTCACAGTCAAAATGTATTCAGAGACTTTATCCCTAGCTGTTTAACTACAGTCATTCTCTTCTCTCCTTGCAATTTAATAGTATTAGTCTGAATGGATATTTCTGTACTTATTATTTGAGTGTTAGGGATTCAGAGAGTAGAAAAGTCACATTTCTTTAGTAAGCAGAGTCAGGCAAAGATCTAAAGAGTTTCACTTAAAATTATACAACAGGAGCACTCAGATGAAGCTGCTTATGAGGCAAAGGATTAGCTTTGGATCATATCCTAGATCAACAATAGACACATTCATCAGAACCTAAGGACAAAACATATTGTCCTCTGCTAGATTATCCTTCCTATAAATACAGCCGTAAGAGCTCTAAAGGGGGCACATTCAATTCCCAAAGCACAAATCATATTTTCCATTCTTTGGACAGCAGACACCCTCCAGGAACAAGACTGACCTCCCTCCCACCCTATCTTCAAGCTGATGAGAAACTAGCCAGGGCTTTGTATTGCAGCAGCCTGGTATGCCATAAAGAGAAGAGTGATGATTTCATTTATATTAAACGAGCACATAAAGCTTACATACGAAGACGGTGACAGTCAGTAAAAGTCAGTAGTTGTATAGGACTTTCATTTAGCACAGATAGCTGGAGATGGACCATTTGTTTAACTGTCTCATTTACACTTTTACTTTTTGATGTGACTGTGGGAAAACTTCTTTGGGAAATGTTGTTGCTGCTGCTGAGAAGTATACCACTTCTGTTCAGTTTTTTTTTTCTTTACCCAGCCAAATATGAGTAAAGAGTTCATTTTCAGTAACACATCTGAAGCACTCATTTATACCAGTGAGCTATTTATGATCTCCTGTATCGTCAGCCCAGAAGGAGATGGTGTTTCAGTGGGAAATTGAGGGTATATCTGAATTTTGAGCTTTGAGCTTTGAGATAGAATATACCTTTCAAAGATGTTACTGGAACTATCTACATTTGCACAAACATCACAGTGTGCTTGTTGGTAATTGCAGCCAAAATGATATTCATTTTATACTTCTAGAAAAACACTCCAGCCAACCTGTGAAATTTTCGAAATTTCCAAGTCTGAGGGAGTTCATACAGTCAGTCTTGTGCAGAGCATTCAAGAGCTGGTATTTCAATGGAGTTAAAATACAGGTCTGGATATGTGCACTGGACTTCAGAAACTAGGGGAACAATTTCAGCTCCTTCTCCACCTTGTTCATCAAGCAAGAAGTCATATCAAAGGAAGGAATAGGGGCCAAGCCTGACTTCATTCATTCCTCAGTTCAAATACGGTCATCATTAACTCCAAGGGAAGTTTTGTGAATATGTGTAAGGAAACATGTGCCACAGTTCTGCTTTCAAAGCATTCATTGACTTTTCTTGGCACAGAATGTGTCAAGAGTCTGGAAAAGTTTGGTTTTCTGTGGTACCTCTCAGTGGCTCCTGGAGAAGGGATGCACAGGACTCTACCAGGAAAGTACACAGAGGATTTCTTGGCTCCTTTCCTATCCTCAAATGCCAAAAGAGAAACCCTTTGCAGACTTTTCAGCTCACTTTTTTGCCCTCCTGCTGTTTATAGAGTTTCCTCCAGGATGCCTGTCAGGCTTTGTATATTTGATTTAACAGGCTAATGCTGTGCCTTGGCCTCACATATCATTGACTTCAGAGGAGTTGCAGCAGTTAAATACCAACACTAGCTTTGGCTCTGAATGCCAGAAAGAGCAGTACTTTCCCATCAGGTCGTACATTAATAAATACACAGAATCACATACTGCTCCCAGCCAGGATGGAATAACCTCCAGGAGACATTCACTTGCTCCATGACATTTATTAGCACTATTCCGGAGGTACTGAGGAGCACAGCCACAGCCTGATGTCCCATTGTGGCAGGTATCATGTCAGTCCACAATGAAAAGGCTGCCTATGCCTCTGCATATTTCTAATCAAGAGACAATAGTTTAAAGGCAGGGGAATACAGAAACACAGACACATAGCATGCATAGAGTCTGTTATCTATGAAGTGATGGATTGGTGTAATAGTTTGGTCTGGTTTCTTTAACTCCGGAACACAGATTTTTTCTAAGAATGAAGATCTCTTCGACATTTTTAATTATGATATTTGGTAAAGATCTCTCTGTTATTGAATACTCTCAATTAAGCCAGAAGATGACAGATAAGCAAGAATGTACTACTGCTGTGAAGAAAACAGGCAATTTCCTCTTGAGACAAACAGGAAATTTTTCACAGGATATTTTTTCTTCCTTTAGTACTCGTGATGTGGTTCAGTGTCCTTGTTTCGAAAAATGCTTCTCTTAAAGGTAGCTATAATGCAACCCAGATACCGACATTTTTTAGGACTAAATAAATGTTATTCTCAACATACTTGAAGGTCCAAATTGTCTGCTGAAGTACATAAGCCCTGCTATAATGACTTATATGTTGTTTTTACCACCACAAATTTGGGTTAACCTCATCTGAAAAGTCCCTCTCTCTCTCTCCATCCATCCATTTATCCATCTATCCATCTGTCTGTCTTTGGTGTGTGAGAGCATGCGCAGAGATAGGTGTGCATACCCATACACATAATATATCAAAATATATATGGCATAATACATAGAGTGTTAGGGAAAGGAAAACAATTTTAACTATTTATTCACCAGTAAAGAAGGGTTGTGGAAAAATGAATTTCCTTCTTTTTCATACTTAATCCTACTTCATTAGACAGCTGGTCAAACACAGAAAAAAATGTGCTCCAAAAAAACCCCAGCATGAATTAATTTGAATTACAATATTAACCAATCTACCAAATTAATAGTGTTTTTAGGTCTGTTGCAACTCATTATTTTAAAACCCTCCATGCACACCTTTCATCAATTTCTATCATTTGTATTCAAACAGAACGTTTAATCTGAGGCCTGCAGAGCATTTTTCAAACAATGTATCAGTCGTCCTTGGATCCTCTGGACGTTGACCCTTTTCATGGCATGAAACCCACTTTGGACCACTCTATTTTAGCACCAAAGGATTAGCCTGCAGATGGATGATCAGTGATGGCCTCACCACGTGCCAGAAACATCCATACTGCTGCATCTGGGCATGGCTGTATCATTATGGAGCAGAAGCACTAAGCAAATTTTTGTAGAAATGGAAATAATAAGTAACTTCTGAGACCTAAGATAAGAATTAGAGATACAACACTTGTTATCCCCAAAGGTAGTGAAGGATGAGTGATAACCATCAGTTTTAAATCTCAGCCCAGATGTTTCTGCTGTCTCTGTGTGAACTCGTTAGAAAGCAGCCATGACTATGGCCATTTTTGAGCAGGTGCCTTTCCTGTGTTCCACCTCCCTGGCATGGTGTGATTCAATACAATGCTGGCATACCATAAAAGACTGCTGCTGCAAGATTGAAATCGAATAATGAGCTATTGTTGCGGTGCTCTTTGTTAAGAAATAAAAATCATGGACTAATCTCATGTACAGGAACCATTTTGCTCACTTTGAAAATGCAGCCACTTCTGGTCCCGTGTAGCAGCTTGAGTGCCTAAGTACGCAGGTGTCCCAGTACAGGCAAAGCTGGCAGGAGGATCCTAAATCTAATCACAAACAGGGAGTGCAGAAGGCAACAACACTGAGAATGAAGCAAACTGTATGGAAACTTGAGAAAGGCGCAGGACATAACCTGCACTGAAAAAATGGCTCCAGAAGATTTTTAATAAGCACAAGAGGTCAGGAGCTCAGCTGCAAGTCTCATCCATCCAGAGGCACCTCTGGAACCACAGTTCTCCCTACTGACTCAGAGGAAAAGCAGCATCACTTACTCAATTGTCCACTCACTCCGTCAAGCTCTCAGTTTATTTTGGAAGTTCTAACAACACAACCAGACTTTGCTTAATTTGAGGCTGGAGGAGAGCAGACTCAGAGGGTGTGGGCACAAAGAGAGAGGGAAATCACAAAGGGAAGCACTGAGTCATCAACACCAAGCATGCAAGTCCTACTCCCATGGTCAGAGGGCCATCTCTGGCATGTTGCTTAGGAGCAGATGTGGGGAGTCTGGTGCTTCCCATCATCCGTGATCCCCTCTGGGGCAACTTTCTAAATGATGGGAAAGATGTGAAAGAAAGGAGGCAGAGACACAACTGCACTGAAAATCCAGAGTGTCCAGAAGCAAGTGACCTTCCACATTGCAGGAGTGGTATCTATGACTATCCATATGTTTTCAAAAAATACTCCAGACCTCTGTATCTGCTGACCACTGATCTCCTCTGGCTTTTCTAGAAAGTTCTTCAGTTACACGAACAACATTTGTCATTCTATGAAGCAGTTTTGAAAACAGATTTCTTCTATTTGTTATTCTTGGTTGTTTTTCTTTTCTCTTTATCTACCCTGAGAAAAACTACCTTCAGGTCTGTTTTTATTGCCTACAATTTTTGATCCACTTGGAACTTTTAAAAAATATATATTTTTTTTATAACCTGCAGGGCAGAGTTTTCAAAGACTTTTCAAACTGAACCCGAGGCTTATGGGTGCACATTTCCTGGCATTCTAATCAGCACACAGAAATACAGAATGTACTTAAAATTATGAAATGTAAAGCAGTGTCTGCATTTTTCACAAACTGATTATTTTCACACAAAATTAACAACAACGACAAAAAAAA
>VXAA01005745.1:1115034-1146639 GCA_013399115.1 Anseranas semipalmata | reverse complement strand
AAAAAAAAAAAAAAAAAAAACAACTCTGAGATAAATAAATTTGCTCAATATGCTTTTAATAGCCTGATAAAAGTTCTCAAGATAAACATTGCTGAACAGCAAATATTGTGTTACCTTACAATACAGACGTCTCCTCTCACCCGCCTTTCCTGCTTGAGCTCTTTGTTGGTCATTAATTGCCCATGATGAATAGTTTCTTCCATTACCCAAACTACAGATCTGTCCTCGCTAGACAATAGCTAACTATGTTGGCAGATGAGTGTACTTTGGATTAGATTTTCTCTATTCTTACAGTTTTACCTACTGGAAATTTGTAAAATGTAGTAATCCAATTGCCAAAAAAGATACATGATGATGTAAGGAAAAATATTCAAATATTTGCAACAACAAACACACTGCATACTCCTCTTTCAGTTTTTCCAATTCTCAAAATTTTTACTTTGGCAGTCATGCCACTATTGAAATATATCGGAAGTTACATCTTAAAAGGATTCAGTAATCTAAGTACCTTTCTGAATACTGTCCAGAATTTCTTATTTAGAACCAGCCAAAGTAACTAAAAATTATTTCCATTGACTTCAGTGAAGTTTAGATCAAATTCTTCATATCTGACCATTTTGCTTGTCTCTAAGGGTGAAACAGACCCTAATATTGAACATGTTAAAGGGTAATACTGCTTTTTCCTGCTCCCTTCCTTCTCTTCAGCCTTGTACCTTCCATGCCTGTTTCTTGTGCTTCATTTGCTTTCATATCCCTTTTCCCCTCTGAGCTATAAGGCACAGATTCATCACAGTTTATTTCAGGTGCTTAACAGAGGCTCCCAAGGCTGGAGCCTCATCATACCAAGTTTCCTCTACAGCCAAGGAAGAGAGCAAAGTTTCTCCAGAGGACAGTGGATCTAAGAGCTGAAGTACCTTTCTTTGCCTCTCCTTCTCTATGAACTGCAGAGGAACTTAAGAAATTGAGCTCATCACTTTGGCCCCTCAGTGCAGGACCTACAGCTGGGCAGGATGAATCTAAGTGCAGAGGCACACAATCCCACCCAGCATCAGTGATAGCCACTGACTCCATTAAATTGTTCCCACCACGATTTTCCTGTCAGAAACACTCTTCCAAGGCCATGGCGAGGTCAGAACAGAAGACACAGTCATGCATATCCAAGCCCTCTTCCCAACCTTGCGAAAGAAACAACACTCCCTTCCTTTCTATTCTTTTTCTCAATAGTGAATCTATACCTCTTTTTCTACCGCAAGGACAAGAAGACAAAGTAGCTGGTAGGAATGCCAGCTCTGTCCTTCCCCTCCTTGTCCTCAGGTTAAAAAGCGTGACATGAAAGCAAATCTCTGCGGTTTCTGCTTATCCTCTGTTTGCTGAAGGAGGCAGCATGCTGTCGGTGCTGGGCTGTTATTCCAGGATGTGCCCCTTTGTGATCAGCTCTGCACAAGGAGAAGCTGTCCTGCTTTTCTCACCTGTGCCGGGCTCAGACCCACCACCCCCTTACACCCTCGTCTGCCCTCCCCAGCTGGTCCCAGGTCACCAGTGGGAAATGGATGGATGTGCTTTCCTCTCCAGTTCTTTCTTACAAGGGAAAAGAACAGCTGTTGCCCTCCCCATCTCCTGGGAAGTCCCCCCCCACTGCTCTTCTAGACAGAATATTTAGAACTAGACAGGAAATAGAAAAATAATAATTAAAAAAAAAAATCAAAACTCTGAGTATTTGACAATGACAAGCACTGAGACCAGGGTTTGTCACAATGTTTGGGAACCATTTTATCCATTAATTCACACACAAAAAGTGTTGCCAGATTTGTAAAGTAGGAATGGTGGAGATTTACCATATGTTTCCTCTTACAGTAGATTTTATGGTATTAGAAAGGATGAATTTGACTATATTCCAGAGGTTTTCCTGGGGGAAGGACAAGGCTTCCATCCTCCAATGTAATTTTTAAGATTCGTGGAATAGTCTCGTAAATTTACCAAAATCAGTGACTCCACTCTTTTTCCTGATCTTTCCATCTGTCCCTATGGGCTTTTCTCTTCTGAGATGCCCTTGTGCAGAGCTCTGAATTATATCTTTGTAATTTGGAGGATTACCGACTGAAGAGCAAGAGTTTGGGGTGGTCACCTACACCCACTTCACAAACGGCCAGTTTCAAGGCTTTAGGATAGAGGAAGGAACCAGTCATCAGCACTTTGTGGCAGGCAAAAGGCAAAGACCAAATGTGAGTGCTACTGAAACCAGACCTCCCATGCTTAATGGCAGCTGGCAGTCAGACCTCTCGAGGAAACCACTTGGGCGGATACCCTGTCCCATGCGGTTGAGCAATTCCCTCTGCCAGTGGTTTCAGAGGGAAAGATCACGTATCACACACACAGCCAGAGCTTTCTGGAGTTAATAAAAAGATTCCCTCTTCTTCCCCCAAATGCTTTGGATTAACCCACCAAGATTTCTGGATGGATGGCATGATGGGATACCTGCAGGCACCAGGCTTCAGCAAGGCAGGTAAGTGGACAACCCACAGAGTGGCAAAAGGGTGGATGATACTGGGCTACTCAGGAGTGACCTTAATGCCAGCTTTCATTATGTTTTCCAAAACTTCACTGCCTCATTTTTTGGAAATAACCGCTATGCCACAGAATGCTAAAACATTTTAATTTGCTTGTTTTTCCTTTTTTTTTTTTTTCCATCCTTTCTTTCCTTTTTGCAAAAATGATTTCTGAAGAGATGCTGTATTAGGAGCTTTATGTCCCAAATATCCCTTTGACTTCAAACAGGCATAAGATTTCAAATAAGTTCAAGTTTCAAACTGTAGCCAGGAATATTCTATGAGAAAGGGGCCATAGAAAAGACATAAAATGCTTACTCTTAACTGAGTCAGGTGAGATAAGTGACTAGAATGGAATTTCCTTTTATAGTACTCCTCTGTGTATTGCTGTGGCTGTAGAACTGTCCCAGTGACATACACTGACAGTGGGATGATTTAATATTTAAAAGGGTAACTATCACTTTTGCTCCCATTATGGTACAATGACAACAGCAAAATGGCAACATGTTGAGGAGGAGGAGTTGCAGTCAGGTAATTTTCTATGCAGCATGACTGTCAATAGCTGTGAGCACCTGGATGGGAGAGGGCTGAAACCTTGCACCCTTGCTAAATGTGGCTTCCTCACTTCTTTCTTCAGCTTACATCTGAGAATTCATTTTATTTTATTTTTTTTTTCCCATTTTTGCACAGCAAAAGGAGGAAAGTGCAACTGGGATTCTGTATCAGGCAGGATCTGAGCACTTTGCCTAATGCAACAGGTGATGCTCACACCTTTGGTGACAGGGTTTCTCCTGCTACCCATCTCTCTGGCTGTTCCCATAGCTCCTTTCACTGCTGTCATCATCAGGTTACACAAACCATTAATTAGGTATTGGAAAAGAACCACATTCACAGAAGTGAAAACAACATTGGTATATACACATTAATCAGCATCATGAGCCAAAGGCATGTTACCTGAGACCTATGGAACCAGGAAAGGGACTCAGTCATGCAAATGCCACTAATTTCAATGTTAAATTGATGTCAAAAGGCACATTTCAGCAACATGGATGTACAAAATTGAACATAAACAAAACTGACAGTGACCATAATGTTCTATAGCTCTGAAAAGGGGGCGTGGAGAAAGGACCATCCCTGTGACAACTCTTACAAAAGAAAAGGATTTTAAAAAGTTCTAAAATCAATAGCAGTGAATGCATGTACCCTAGATCCACCCTGGCATCAGTCAGGACTGGACCCCCTGCTACAATAAGCAATTGGCTGCCTGAGGTCACTACCACCACCACACCACCACCACACTGCCACACACATCCTTAGTACCTTACAGGTGTTGCACTCACATTGCTACTTGAAAAAAAAAATAATGAAGGGGGAATAAAAAGTTTCTGCTTACCGCATTGAGCCCCAGGAGGTTGTTCGGCAGAGAGGAGGTGACTCCTGACAGAATAGCTGTGGCCACCACTGCCCCCAGGCACTGGGCAATGATGTACATGAGCGCCTTGAAGATGCTGATCTGGCAGCTCAGCAGGAGGCCCAGGGTCACGGCTGGGTTCAGGTGGGCACCGCTGATGTGGCCCACGCTTTGTGCCATGGTAGCGATGGATAACCCAAAAGCCAGCGAAACCTTCACGTTGTCCTGAGACCTTGTCGACGTTTTGTTGCCCACCACTGGAAAGCTAAAACCCAGAGCTGAGCCAATGCTGATAAAAATAAAGAGGCTCATGGCAAGGAACTCAGCCACCACTGCCCTCCAGAACATTTTCTTTTTGAATTCACTAGCCATCTTTCCTCTTTCCCTCTCCCTCTTCACTTTCCCTTCTCCCCTCTCCCTTCTCCTGCCTGATATTTTCCCTTTGAGGTCTGAAGAGAAAGCTGGAGAAAAAATACAGTCCTTGGATTATTTATAGGGCTTTGGGTGGTCTGTAGGAGGGAAGGGGTGTTGCACAAAAGGAGGAAAGAACATCTACATAGATGCCGACTGCTAGATTGATGTAAGACACTGCACGCTTGCCAAAGTTTTTTCTTCCCTTTTTTTTTTCCTGCTCCCTTAACAGCCTTCGATCTCTGCTGCTGTTTTTAAGAGGCTTTTAAAATCCTTGGAAAAACCTTTAGGAGTGCCTCAGGAATTTTACCCTCACTTGCTTAACTTCTGTACCGTCATTCAGCATAAGGATCAGAGTGAGCTTTTGCGGGACTTCTGTCTGAAGCTGGACTGAAACGAAAATAAAAGTTATCTGTGCAGGCTGGTAAGTTATTCATGCTCAGCTTCACCATCGGCTGATGACATCCGAAAGCAGTAAATAAAGCTGACAACTAAATCTGCACTCTAGAGACTGAAATATCTCTGTTTCATTTGAAAATATGTAGAAAAGTCTCTTCTGCTGGCTCTGTGGAGACTTGGATGCATTTCTTATGCCATGGCTGAGGGCTGTACGGACAAACGCACTATTGACACAAGCTAATACAAGCTGATCTTAACTGATTAATGGTAAGGATCGCTTTTAATCTCTGTGACCGCTGTGTAAATCTGACATAACACCACTACGAGTGGAAGCTTCTATGGATGTGATTTGGATGCTGAGGGACAGATTTTTTTTTTTTTTTAATTTACTTCATTTCTTCACTTTTTTTCTTTCAGACACAGAGGTGTCTCAGGGTTTCCCCAGGCTTGCTCTCCTGCATCTTTTCTGATCAGCAGGAAAGAAGCCAATCTCGGGGCTTCCAAGCCCACGTCCTGCAGTGAAAGTACACCTAACAGTGCTCCGCTGAAGGTCAGCTGCACTGGCTGTCACCGGGGAGACTGAGCCACGGGGCTGGCCAGAGACAGGGACAGAAGCGCAGAGCGAGGGAGAAGGGAAATTACATGCTTGATTTTGCAGACAAAATGAATCTCCCAGCATTGCCAGAATGTCCTCCAGAGCAAAAGGGCTAATCGCTTCTGGTTTTATCACAGCAGGACTTGTGTACATGCCTCAGATTAACCCCTGTGTTATCAGATCTCTGTGGACTTTAGCAGCTGGTGTTACCTTGTTCTGTAAGCCAGGAGGGTTGCTCTGACTTCAAACTATGCAAAATCTGATCCAGAGTCAGAAACAAAGTCCCCAGGCACAAGTCTTGAAAGAAGAACATTGAAAATCAGCCTGCCTCTCTGCCCCCTCTTTTTTCTTCTCCTTACGTCAGTGCACTGGTGTCAAATTGTAAATTGCACTTAAATTAATTCAAGGCTTTTTCACTTGGGCAATATGTCACTGTGAAGATAAAATCAAATACACACCTGGATAGCATTAGACAGTCAAGAGTTTTGTTTCTTTGTTTTTGTTTTTTGTTTTTGTTTTTGTTTTTGTTTTTTTAGGTATATTCAGCTTTCAAAAGATGATTCAGATGCAAAGCTGATGTCTGTTTAAATAAAAATCTGGATGTCTGTAGCCTGTTGTCCCAAGTTCTTATTCTTTTTAGTCATCAGATGTTCTTGATTTTCCAAATATCCAGTTTTATTTTGTTCTGTTTTATTATGCACTTACACAACAGCACCGTAACAGTGAAAAAAAAAAGAAAATGTGAAGGAATGGGGACAAATTAATTACTGGTTTTACCCTTCTAATTACAGTGGAATTGCAATGAGGAACAATGTGACAGACAAACCAAAAATCAAATGTAGCCAAAGACAGTGCATGGTGGAATTTTAATATAAAATAAAGTCAATGGTAGCTGTATTTTGTTCTGCAAAACCTTTTATTTACTGCAGACTGTCTCTGAGACTAGAAGATCATATGTGACCAGATTCTCTGGTCATAACAGATGCCCAAGACACAGTGCATGTATCACACACCTCAGGGGACTAGGGAAAGAAGAGTCTATGAATAGTTTATGAGAGCAAGTACTTTCCATGTGTCCCAAATTGGCACCTGTGGGATGGAGCTGCCCATCCTATTCAGCTGTGTTCACAGGAAATTCCCTCTTTACTCACTTCTTCCTACAATTAGGGTCTGGATGACCAAACAACCTCTGTACCAGTACTGATAAGGTGAGAAGGAATCCCTCAAAGGAAGATTACTAGAAGCCAGGAAAATGGGCTGGGGAAGTGTTGCAGCATGCTTGTTTGATTTCTACAGTCTCCCTTAGATACCCCCGACTGGCCCATGCCAGAGACAGGGTACTGAGCAAGCAAGACCTTTAGTCTCACCAGTGAGGTAGCCTTGGCATACACATGAATTCAATGTTCCTCAAGAGCAGCAGATTGACTACCCTCCTTTAGTGTTAGCTAATATAACTAACAATATTTTCATCCTGGGACTCTCCATTTGTCTTCTGATATTCACTACCCACCTCTCATTTCATATTTTGGAACTAGATGCCACCAGAAGACAATTAATGACTAACACTATAATGCAGACAATAAATAAATAAATAAATAAAAAACCTACACACACACACAAAGGAGAAAGAGAAAGGAAAAAAAAAAAAAAAGAAATTAGCTGAAACAAAATAAAGACAGAAACTTTGTATATAAACACAGACAATGCACATCTGAAAGAAATATGGGGAGCTGTTTGCCAATCTTCCTCTCTAAGCTCTGATGTGAACGAAATCATGATCATCACTGATGTGTTGTTATTAATTGCTTGCATGGTGATTATACCAGCACCCCACACCTTCTTTACTGCATGAAGACAGACAGCAAAGAGAGCCTTGTCCTGTGTAGATGGACCACCAAGTGGGGAAACATAAGGAGATGGTGGCAAAAGAGCAAATATTCTGCACATGAAACAGAGGGAACTGGCAGAGATGACAAACAAAATCAGCAACATAAACATAGTAGGGAAGGAGAAAAGAGAAGGTGTGAGTAGAGCAGCAACACATCATTGGAAAATTTAACCCAAGTGATGACTGCAGTCCAAGGGCACCATGGCTAGTTCCAGGGCAACATCTGTTTAGAAATGTCCTCCACAACACAGATCTAATTGGTGCCCAAGTCACTATGTCCCTTTTTCCACCAAATGATCTCAATTCCATCTTATTCAGGCTAAAGGCAAATACCCCAGCACTTGGCCAAGGGCTCTGAGGCCTATATACCCCATCTCCATAAACCACCATGAAAAAAAAAAAGGGCACATTCCAGTGTCCTCAATATCAGATGAGTTGGGTTTTGTGCAGAAAGTTTTTCTAGGCATGCTTTAAAGCTTATGTGCCAAATCATACTTGAAGGTGGAGTTTGTTTTTTTCTGGAATTATGTATCTAGAAATAGAGAGAGATGACTGCCAACCTTACGTAAGTGTTTAGGACAGGCAAGGAAGAACATATCTGATGGGAACAAGAGGGAGAAAGTAGCTTTTGAGTTGAGGGGTGATACTTCACAGATGATTTAAATCAGTGTACTCTCAACATTATTTAGTTACACTAGAGACAGTTGAGTGAAAACTCAAGCTTACAAAACTGGATATTTAATTGCCAAGATCCCAGGGCCAACTCATTTTTGTCTGAAACAAATCAGGTTCTGAAGGTCTGTGGCACAATGCTCACTTAACATTTTAGTCAGAGAACAAATGTATTTGTTAGTTAAGTGATAGGCTTTGTTCTGTGCTCCCACATGTCAAATTGCTCAGGATCTCTCTGCTATTTGAACAAGAAACAAAAGTCAGTGATGGCAAATTTGGTCCTGGCTAGCAGGACTTCTCTGGGAATTTTCCACTTAGGTGAAGGAACAGTCAAAGTCGAAGGGCAGAGGGAATGATGTCAGTCCAGAAGCCAAATGATCAGACAAACCAGGGCAACTTTAGCAAACTACAGTTACACTTCTCTCAAGAAGGATTTGGTATCCTGTAACTCTGCCAGCCAAGTGTATTAGCCAGCAACCAGCAAATGCTAGGACAACTATGTTACTCAGTTTCAGAGACAACAGCAATTCCTACCTTCTACCCATAGATTTTCACTCATAGATTTTCTGAGGCGTTACGGACTTTCTTCCCACCATTGAGAAAAGCAAAGCCAAGCTACAGAGAAGAGCTTGAAGATTCATGTATTAGTGCCCCAACATTTCAAACAAATGGAAAGGTGCCAGGCACTCCTGGCTGGAATGAAAATGTTTTCGCACATATTCTGTTCAGTGCTGTCCATACAGAAAGCTGGAGTTCAGAGGCTGGGTTTCCTATAAGAATGACACAGACTTAGAAACATTTACACCAATATTCAGGAGCTGCTTCTTGGACTCCACTGTCTCATTAGGAGGAGAATCTGTCCTGTTTGCTGACGTAAGAAGTGTGAGGTGACAGTTAAAAAATCTCTTGGGAATTTCTCTGCAAACAGGTGCCTGGGCACAACTGGCACCTTACACCATGTCTAAAGTGGCCAAGAGTGGTTTTAGTGGGAGGTGGGAGTGATTTGAGACCGAATCCCTGACTCACACTCCTAAATTCAGTAAAGAAGGAATATTTCAGACACATCCCCCTCTTTAGCATTTGCTATCAGGCAGTCTAAGCACCCCCTTGCTCCATATGCTGGCTGCTGGGAATTCCCCTCCTAGCTTCTCGGCTGACTGTTCACTATACGGTAAACTCTGAGTCTGTAATACCCTCTTACAGAGCTGGACACCTAAATCCCTTTGTGAGGCTGGACCTGAGCTCTCGGAAACTTGTCCGGTGGGATCGGCAGTTATTTATGAATCACCCGGTGTGCCAGGAACCAACATGGTGTGTTACCCTGTAATGAGCAAGATTCAAAAGCATAAAGTCCACACAATTTTTTTTCATTTGGGTATTTCACGATTCAGTGAAATTAAAGCAGGTTCTAAAGACTGACCAAGTTTTTCCTTTTCTTAGGAAAAAATCTGTACATTCCACCATGTTAACCTAGTTATCATAACTCTCTTTTGACAGATTTACTGTTTAAAAAAAAAATCACTATATGTGAGCATCCTTACCACAGAACTTCCTTGTTTCTGCTCTTTCTTTTCCCTTTTCTTTTCTTTTTTCCCCTCCCAAGCCATGAGAATAAAAAAGAAAAGTTTATCTGTGAATATATGAAGCAACACAATCTGTGACTGTATGAATAAATTAATGAAATTCAATATGAGCAGAGGTAAACCTATTTACGTCAATGACCAATTTAGTCCAGATAGACAGACAGAGATGATGAGTGGACAATTGTTTCCTCTTGAAGGAGGTATCTAAGGCATCTGAAGAGAAAAATCACTCAGGAATGTCCTTGAAGTGTTTGCTTCAAATTTAATTTAAAGTTGTACCCTCCTCTGAGAGCAAAAGACCATATTCCCTTCCTGACAAAATAAAAAATGCAGTGGTGAATGTGTTAGTGCAGCAGGCTTTTTCATCACAAGCACAAGAAAAACCCAGGGGTGGCTTTTGTCTCCCCCAGTTGTAGGTATCTACCATGAAAATGGCTCCAACTGCGCTGGTGTCCCTCAGCTTCCTCTTAGTGAACGCAGTGTGGGCATTGTCAGGATGTGATCACAGTGCTCGATTTTAAACATCTACACTCCATAGGCTCCATTCACACAACTATTTAGGGCTCCCAGGCTGCCTAGCTCCAGAATAAATATTTACCTTTCTCTGGAAACCTCAATTCTACGTCCGTGAGAGCTGTACAGATGGCAATCATGTTAGTGAAAAGACTGCTACCCTTTTTTTGACACTTCTGTGACATGAAATAATAAAGATGACTGTCTTCCAACCGGGACACAACAAGGAATTTCCCAGACAACTGCTAAATAAGCCTGCATCAGGAACCAGATTTTCTTTCACCCGATTCTCTTGTACCTCCAAGCCTCTCCAAAGGAGGAGGCATTCTGGGTCATGAATCTTTTACACTGCCTGCAGAGTGTGTAGCGTTAGAAAAAGGGTACAGCTAAGCTGGCTTTCATCAAGATCATCTTTTGTTTGAAGGCATCTTCCAAAATAGGCATTTCTTCTCCCCCTGCTTATGCTGGGAAGGGAGAACCACACACTCTGCTGCTTAGCAGCAAGCAACTTGCAGCAGCATTAATATCCCCATGTCCCTTTTAGACTAGCAATGGGTGTTAACCAAACAAATGTTAGCACACTTCAGGAGTAAGACATTTTTGCAAAAAAGGGAATATGAGTCTTTTATCCTAATACAGGATAAAATTTTATGCCCTTCTCCAAACAAAACTTCTCATATATATGATATTTAAACACAGTTGTCTTGTGAAATGATTAGTTTCTCTGGCAATCCTAGAAAATGCCACAACACTGAGGGTTAAATTCCAATTATTATTTTTTCTAAGCAAACATATTTAGCAACGATTGTCCTTTTGAGTTTCCTGTGCCCAGTGCATCACTGGGAGGTTGACCAATTTTTTTTTTTTTTTCCCTTGCACATTGTGTTACATAAAATGACAAGTCTGCCAGGAATACCGGGCATGACACATCAGTGACTGTGCTAATGAAAGCCTTGGTAGTTCATTACAAGCACAGGAGGTGAATAAACCATTGTTATTGTTATAGGAAAGTTTTCAGTATGGATCACAGTTCACTTGTTTTTTTAATGTGTAGGGAAAACCAGGTCCAATCTTCTACTCCCATAAGCTGCAAAGCTCCATTGGAGCAATGCTGATTATTTTGTTGTTTTGCTGTTAGTTTTGAGGCAGGTTTTTTATGTATATTTTCATGAGCTTTGTTGCCCAGATTTCATCATTGCTCTATCCCCTATGATCTATTTCAACATGGCTCAACTGCTCAGGCTCACAGCTTGTCTTTGTCATAGTCCGAGGTGCTGATTCAACAACAGAGACTTTTTTATAATAGTAAATTTCTTTTAACTGCCAAGTGTTATAGGGCACTGGACGTTGAGATGATATGAAAATAAAAGGGAGACCTTGAGATGAAACTTGTGACTTAATTCCCAAGCAGGAAAAAGCCTTGAAGTGAACTTTGTAGGGGTTATCACACAGCAACCGTCTGTGAAAAGTCAGCTGGATGTGCCAAATCTATAAGAACACATTACAGCAGCAAAGTAGCTCACCATCTTAACACAGGCTGCAGAAATAAAGCAGTAAAGCAAATTATCCATAGGCAGAGCACTGGTATGCCTTACAGAGTGCTGTGTCAGAACACCTTAGTAAATGAAATATCTTAGGAGATTACTTAGTGTTTCCTCCATCTGCAATTACACTTACAATCCTTCTGACAGCAGTTTGTCGAGGCTGTCTTAAAGACCTTCCTTAGGATGGTGATTCTTAGATTATTAGTCTTACTTTTTTTTTTTTTTTTTCCGAGACTGAACAACTCTTTTGCTTACAATATTTTCTCTTTGGTCGTGTTTTTTTTCTTGACCTGTAAGTATAGTTCTTCCCTACTGGGTGTTCATATGATTGTAATGTCTGTATTTTCTCTATAGGAAAATGTCCTTTGAATATCAGACCAGTTTTACAATTCAGAAGGTTCATCTTAAACACTAATTTTGCACCTTCAGACTACTGCCACACCTTCTAACTTAATAATGTTTGCAAATTTAACACCTTTTCACTACTCCATCACTCAAAACATAAAACAACTGAACAATAACACACTAGAACAAGATCCTAGCAGAACCACTATTTCAATAACATCCTCAATTTTGACATTGAACCATTGATAATTATATCTCAAGTGTAGTTTTCCAATATTTAATTGAAGTTTCATAATCCTAGATGGTATTGTCGTCATTTGCTTATGGGAACAGAATACTCAAAGTCTGACTAACATCAAGAGATGACACATCTATTGCAACTCACCTATGCACAAGCCTTAAAGCAATATAAAATCCTTAACAATTGTGGGATTCCTCTCATCTGACTTCAAAGTTAGCCTTATGTCAGCTGTACTTGTTTCCCTTACAGTCAGTGGAAAGAAATAAGCATTTTTGACACTTGACTCATTGAACCTCTTTATACAACCACTTTGGACACATGACACCAGAGACACTGCTGACCATGTTGACCAGATTTTTACTTCAAAGGGAATTTCGGTATTATGTTTGTTTATGACGCAAATTATTAGCAAGATGTACCATATTTCTCCTGGAAAAAGCGAAGAGCAAGGTGGCACTGAGGAAGCAGTACAATCTGCCAACATTGTGTATTCTGGGTATAACAACAATTTATGTCACAACTGGGAATTGGTTATGGTCTTGTGGACATGAACTGTTACAGACTGAATCAGTTTTCTGGTGCTCGTATTTCAGCAGGAAACACTATATTTAGCCATATGATTAATCAGCACACACACCAGTAAGTCTACTGAACCTCAGGAACCTTGTTCTGCAGTTACTTTATAGAGTGTAGAACTGTGAAGCCCAAATATATGGGCACATGTAGGCAAAGTATCTGGTAGTCATTGGGCTAAGATTTGTCCTTTTTCACACTGAGTATCATATTGATTGCATTCAGTGGCATTTGCACTTGCACAGCCATGGCAATAGAGGACGTGACCATTCGTCACATATTTGGCACCCTGAAAATCTCCTTGTGATCCACATACGAAAGGACTGAAGATGGGCCAACTGCGTGGATTTGGAGGAAATGCAACGACCTCCACCATGAGGAGGTTCTACCTTTCTTCTCCATATATCAGGGTGACACAAATCACTTCTAGAAAGTGTCTGTCTTCCTCCACTGGCTATAGAGGGACCTCAGGTGATCAGTGTGAACTCAGTGCTTAACTTCTGGATGGCTTAAATAAGGTGAAATTAATCTCCCTCTCAGTGAATATCTCAGACTGAGAAATTGCATAAGCTTAAGCATTTCTTTATTCTCAAGTGAGTGGAGAGGGATTGCCTCTGGCACAGCCAACACACAGCACAGCTCACACTACTCATTCTCTGAGTTCACTGACACAGTCTCCTAAGGCACTTTTGGTGATAAAACCCTCCTGTACACTGTCTTCCCTCTTCCCTCTCTTTTTTGAAGGTACCAGCTGTCTTCCCATTTCTGAATAGGCAGGAAGAATAACAATGGGCATTTGTGCACCTTTGAAGGCACAGTGTACAGTTTCATCTCTATACCTATATGGCTACCCTAACTGGCTTTAAACACAGTCCAGCCTTTTGCTGAGCAGTCTTTACTTTGTCTTCTTTGGGATCACAACATTTTGTAATGTGAGCTTGTATGTGGCCATTTCTCTGAGCACCTCTCCCTTTCTCTTTCACCTTTTGTCTATTCTTTTTTCTTCCTCATTTTTATAGGCATATTCAGTTAATAGGGGCAGTGACTTAAATAAGCCTGCAAGAGGTTGTAGCTTTGAGATCTAGCTTTGCTCTGCATTCTCACTTTGCCACGTGGGTTACATGGCAGGAAGCTTTGTGTATCTTCAATGAGGGTGCACAAATGGGAAAAGGGCCACATTCAACAGGTAAGGCTTTCTGAACAAGTAAAAGTGGTGGTTTCAGCCTGATGGGCAGCTAAACTCCACCACACCACTCTCTCACTCCCCCTCCTCAAAAGAACAGGGGGAGAAAATACCATGGAAAGGGCTCAAAGGTTGAGATAAGGACAGGGAGATCTCCCCCACCAATTACCATCACAGGCAAAACAGACTCAGTGTAGGGAGATTAATATAATTAATTTATTGCCTATTACTAACAGACTAGAGCAGTGAGAAACTAAAAGCAAACTAAAAACACTTTCCCCCCATTCACCTTTTTCTATGTCTCCCCCTGAGTGGCGCAAGGGAGCAGGGAATGGGGGCTGCGGTCAGTCTGTAACACTATCTCTGCTGTGCCTTCACGGTCACTCTCTGCCCCTGCTCCACGTGGGGTCCCTCCCACGGGATGCCGTCCTTCCCGAACTGATCCTGTGTGGGCTTCCCACAGGCTGCAGCTCTTCAAGAACTGCTCCAATATGGGTCCGTACCACGGGGCCCACCCCTCAGGACCAAACTGCTCCAGCACGGCTCCCCCACGGGCGGCAGCTCCCACCAGGCCTCCTGCTCCTGTGTGGGCTCCTCTCCACGGGCTGCAGCTCCAGCCTGGGCCTGCTCCTGCGGGGGCTCCCATGGGCTGCAGCCTCCTTCAGGCCTCATCCACCTGCTCCATGGGGGCTCCTCCATGGCTGCAGCGTGGAGATCTGCTCCGTGTGGTACCCATGGGCTGCAGGGGGACGGCCTGCTCCACCATGGGCCTCTCCACGGGCCACAGGGGAACTTCTGCCCTCCTTCTGCACTGACCTGGGTGTCTGCAGGGCTGCTTCTCCCACTTTGCTTACTCCTCTCTCCCAGATGCTGTTGTGCAGCAGTCTTTCCCTTTCCCTTCAGAGGCACAACCAGTGTCGCTCAGTGGCTCAGCTCTGGCCAGCGGTGGGTCCCTGTTGGAGCTGGCTGGAACTGGCTCTTTTCTAACATGGAGCAGCTTCTGGACTCTTCTCAGAGAGGCCAGCCCTGCCAGCCCCATGGCTACCAAAACCTTGCTATTTAAACCCAATACAGGAAGAAACAGGAAAATTGGATATCTGTCTCCTCTAAACTGATCCATTCCAAATAGCAGTCCTTTCCCTCACACAGAAGCGTCACCCCCAAGATTGCTGCCATAATGTGAGATTGGGTATCCACTTGCCCCAGGACAAAGGGAAAAGGGGATGTAAAAGAGGTACAGTTGACTTGCATAAGAGTTGGATCAGACTTACACAGAATAGGATGGAGACTGACTTTCTTAGTTGGCAGGGGCTGCACATCCCCTTTTTGTCATGGCTGGGCAGGAGGACAGGTGGGAATCTCCTACTGAGTTCCCTCTGATGTCTTGAAAGAAAAGGGGGAAGCCCCCTAACACAGTGGCATCCAGAACTACTGAGGGTTTGACTCAGCTTCCAAGGGATTTCTGAGGCAAAGATTTAGCCCCCGCTATTCTGCTCTAACCTTGGAAAGGAAGAACAATCTGGGATGAAACTACATGGAATGACCACAGACTTCAGAATTTGCTCCAAGAAAGATGTGTATCCTGGAAGGATGTGTCTCTGCTCATCTGGTAGTTTGCAATGCAGACGTAACAGAGTCTAAAAGGCATTCCATAAATCAAGTTTGCCCCAGTAATTAATTCACTTTCTCATAATGGCCAGATCAATGGTGGGA
This sequence comes from Anseranas semipalmata, assembly GCA_013399115.1. Lineage (NCBI taxonomy): Eukaryota > Metazoa > Chordata > Aves > Anseriformes > Anseranatidae > Anseranas > Anseranas semipalmata. Next base: position 1,131,022 of record VXAA01005745.1, on the reverse strand, counting down.
GGAAAACAAGAGTGAGATTGGATGATTTTCTTTGGTCTGAAAGATGACGCAAACATTAGAATTTGGCAGGTTTGAGTAACCACATACCTTGGACTCATAGATCAACTGTATGAATGCAAATACTAGCTACGAGGAATTCTTATATTGACTGGTCTGGAAACAGAAGCATCCCAAGCTTCTTAAGACACAGGTGGGTTTCTTAAAAGTCTGGGACAGTTTCTGTAACTACAGAGCAGTGGTATTTCTATTAGCAAAGCATCCACAGATCTGGATTAGGGTGTGATCCTGTTGTCTTCAGTTATTCACCACCGCAGATACAGACAAGTGAAAAGCTAAGAAGGGGAAGCTGATAATTAAGCAAATGAGCTTTTCAAAGCTTGGCTACACTGTGAGTTACATACAATAATTATAACAGGATAGAAAATGGTGAAAGGAAAAACGGCAAACATTCTGAGAGAGGGAACATCAAGGGAAATAAACAAAAAAGAAACAGCTGACCATTGCTGCTTGCACATACAGGCAGACTTCTGGCTGGTGTCATTGTTGCACAAATGGTCTGAGATGCAAATATTAGCTGAAGCTCAGCAGTTCTTGCTAAATAGATTCTTTTAAAATTAAGTATCCATTAGTACCTTTTCCATCCATGCGGAAAAGTTTCTGTGTTGCTTAAAACATGAATTCAAAGCTTGAGTTCTGGCCCTCTGAGAATATCCAGCCTGCCTTCCATACTACAGCCCTCTATAAAGACCAGCCACAGCTTGGGTCTCCAACAATCTCTGTCTTTGTAAAGGTCATCAAATCATTGCTATCATTTTGGCTGTTCTTGACAATAAATTGCGATAGTGTAAGATAACAATTGCTCCCGCCCTGTCTGGCACCCCATGACAGGGACTGGGACTGACACAGACTGTAAGTCAAAGTAATTAACATAATAATTATACCCACTATGACCCTCCATCTTTCTTCCTCTCCCCCTGTGCAGAGTGAGAAGCCTGGAATGGGACTGGGAATGCACTGTAACCATGCACATTGCACACTTTCATACGGAGTGCATATTTTTCAATAATATTGCAGATGCTATGTTTTCCAAAGGATTGACAGTTTGCATGATTTTGCTTACATTTCATCTCTTCCACTCTTAAAGAGCAATTAGAAAGACTTGTTAGGGATGCATTGTAGACACAGAAAGAAGGAAAGTAAAGTATATGGTTATCTCTGGCATAATAGTCTGCCATCTGGATAGCCTGAACATGCAGTAAGATGTAAGATTTGGGTAGAAAGTTCTAGTGCCTCATCCTAACCCAAAATATAGTTGGACTCAAATACTTAAAGGTGCAAACATCCTAGTGTTTATTTTCACTTTGCTCTTTTGTCTACCAGAGAGCCACATAAAAAACCTGCTAGAAGAACTCTGCAGCCTCCTCGGATAGATGGGCAAGGTAGTTCAAGGTAGAGCCATTGGGACTGCTTAAAGTGGTGAACCAGGAGCTTTTTCATTAGATGGCATTATGTCTTAGCCTTCCTTGCAACAAACTGAAGAGTTAAGCTTTTCAGACTGCATATTGAAAGATTTATTTTCCTGCCATGTATTGCATTTACAGCTCTCCTTTGAACTATCTCCACTGCTTAGATGTTTTTTCCAGAAATGTGTACTCCCAAACTGGATACATTATTTTACAAATGTTTCAACTGGTGTAGTTTATGGAGGCAAGATCACTTCCCATCTTCTATGGAATGTTCTCCATGCACATCTAAAAGTTTCACTGGCCCTTTTTTTGGAAGTTTATGTTGAGATAGTTACTGATGCTTCACTTCCAATTTGCCAGACAAATTTTTCTCCTCCCACACATAAAACTTGCCGTCTTCTCTCCCAGAAATATTGCCCTCAATATGGCTTCATTAAAACAAATTAGACTGGACTATTAATATTTAGACATTCATTATTCTGTCCTATTGATTGTTTGCTAAGCTACCTTTGTTATGGCAACTGCAAACTGACTTCACAAAGATACTGTATTCTCATGGGGCGGTTCCTAAACATTGGATAGCATTCAACCAAGTCTTTGTCTTTTTCTCTCTTAGGTGAAGCCCTGAGGACTTGAAGGGTCTCTGGAAAACTGGGTTATGTAAAGTCATTGGTTCACATGATAAATCACTTCCAAAAGTGCCTCTTCTGCTGCCCATGTGATCTTGTCTGTTCTTGATGTAGGGTCTTCATTTCCTATCAGGGAATAGATAACTGTCCTGATTTGGGCTTTATTATACATTCTATTATAAGGATAATTTGTCTTTCTTACCAAGTTCTGGAGGCATTTTTAAATGACTGATGTCTACTGAGTTTAGGCTAAACAATTTATCAGTTCTTTCTGATCCTCTAAACTTTCATTTTCATTGACTTTTGCAGGACAGATGCTCAAAGTGTCTTGTTCTAACCACAAAATCTGTGAAAGAAAGGGAGAAAAACACATAATGCCAAGTCCCAAATGAGAAATATCTTTTATGCTTACAGGAACTTTTGCCTGCAGTGGTGGGTACATTTTGGTTTGAATTGCCCAGAGAACACATACAAAGCCAAGTACCTAAAGTCTTGCTATCTTTGGCAGGATCACATAAATAATGTTTCTGCTTGAATAACATGTTCTTCAACAGTTTCTCCAGTGTATTTTCTGCACATATGTTTCCCATCAACAGCAGACAGAGCAGTCCTACACAAGAACACTTGTATATCCAGTTTACAGAGGTAAAGAGAGAAAACCAAAAGATTTTTAACATTGTCTTCAATTCTTCAGTGGACACGGGGGAAGAAAAAATCTAGTGGATCAGCAGGTTTATATCAGCAACAAACTGCATTTTACCCATATTGACCAATGAATTTAGTCAGCACAGTCAGTGGACACTGGGATTTGGTCGGCGGACCTGTACGTGCTGCAATTCATCTGCCTAAACACCTGACACCATTTTATGCATTGCAGTGTCTCTTGCCTGGCCTCCGGCAGCTATGCCAGAACTGTATGTGTCTCCTGAACCTCTTGTACTGTCTCCCTGTTGTATCTGTCAGCCTTCTGTGGATATCTCAACTACCAAATGATATTGTAAAGTTTCCTGACTTAATGGCTAAATAATGATGTGTGAGAAGTTAGAATCAATGTCCAGGGATAAGACAGTTATGTGGGTCCCCTTTATTGACAACAAGCACCAAGATGATCAGAGCTAGTGCACCCTGTTCCAATACAGTGTCCAAAAGAGGGGACACTAGCTGGAAGTACCAACCTCTCCCTATGGAGGAAGCCGCTCCTTCATTTTCAGATAACTAAAGTTGAGGTGGGTCCCAAACTTTACATCACACTCAGCAAGCATTTGCCTAATGCCATTTCTGTTACCAGGAGAGGACGAAATGTATCTTGGCCATAAGAAATGACTTCAGCCTCACCTAATTCTCTTGGCAAGGCTCTCTGACACACATGCAGGCTTGTGCTAGTGCTTTCCACCTTAACAAACATACAGGACTGACAAGAGTCTCATTCCAGGGTTGGAAACGTAGTTAATGGTGTGTCAGAATGACTCACATCACCACTTACCTAATGTTTCCCTTCCTACATCTTTAACTCTGCATATACTCATTTTCCAGCTGCCACTCCTGTGCAGGTGGCACACAGACATAGCCACTCTGAAATCTCAGCCTGCTCAGTTTGGTTTCTTCTCTTCACCTCCCTTTGAGAAACTAAAGATAAGCTGCAAAGTTTCATAGGTAGTACATAAATTTCCACATTATTGGGAGAGACTGTCATGTCATTAGCCATCCCTTCTTACCCCTGTAAATATATTATTGGAAATGATTTCTTCTGTCCAACTACAAAAGGTCAGGTCTGATTTGGGCTCTCATCATCTTGTATCTTCTGCCTCGGATCTTGACCCATGCAACCCAAGCTTACCTTGCACATCTTGTACAGCACATGTGCTTAACTTTCCTTCACCTTTCCTTAACTGGGAGCTATTGTAACTCATTTTTCTCCCCAGATCCCTCACCTCACTGCTCTTCTATTGTATGAAACAAACAGCTTGTTTTTAGTTTCAGAGGCTTTCATGGAAGATATTTATCTTTGTTAATTCAATATTAACAGGCTGATACAAACTCCTAAGAAGGCAGTGAGGACAAACCTCTTTATCTATTTGTTTCAAGTGATCTTCTTTTAGACAATTTCCTAGTCCTAGGTTATGTTTTACACACACAAATATATACATATGGTCAAAATATTTTTGTTGTTCTTCACAGAATCACAGAATGATTGAGGTTGGAACAGACCTCTGGAGGTCATCTAGTCCAACTCCCCTTCTCAAGTAGGGCCATCTAGGTTGCCCAAGACCATGTCCATACAGGTTTTGAATACCTCCATGGATGGAGACTCCACAACTTTTCTCTTTGAAACCAACTTTCATTGTGAAGTCCACAAAGCACATGACAACAAATAGCTTGTGCTAAGTTGTGAGACAGGCATCCAGTGTAGTTCTGTAAGAAAGAAGCCAACTTGTCATTTTCACAACTATACCCTGCTCCTTGAAGGATGGTTCAAATCTCTGTAACAGTAACATCAACAGCATACCTCCCAGTATTTGTATTTGGCCCAGGGAGTATGATCTCACACAATCTCATTTCATGTGATGTACCCCACAGATATTACATAAGCTAGGATTTTGGGGAAAGACCTAGCAGTGCAATATTGCACTCTCTGCCCTGGTCAGGCGTCACCTGGAGTACCGTGTCCAGTTCTGGGCTCCCTGGTACAAAAAAGACAGGGATCTTCTGGAGACAGTCCAGCGGAGGGCCACAAAGATGATACGGGGCCTGGAGCATCTCTCCTATGAGGAAAGGCTGAGAGACCTGGGTCTGTTCAGCCTTGAAAAAAGAAGACTAAGAGGGGATCTTATCAATGTTTATAAATACCTGCAGTGTGGGGGACACAGGGATATGGCCAACCTCTTTTCAATGGTCTGTGGGGACAGGACAAGGGGCAATGGCCACAAAATGGAGCACAGGAAGTTCCGCACCAATATGCGAAAGAACTTCTTCACGGTGAGGGTGACGGAGCACTGGAACAGGCTGCTCAGGGAGGTTGTGGAGTCTCCTTCTCTGGAGATATTCGAGACCCGTCTGGATGCCTACCTGTGCAACCTGCTCTAGGGAACCTGCTGTGGCAGGGGGGTTGGACCCGATGATCTCTGGAGGTCACTTCCAACCCCTACAATTCTGTGATTCTGTGGTTCTGTGATTGCAACTGAAATATGTCTTAATGGATCATATCTTTTTTTTTTTCTTTGTTCTTCTCTCTGTAAAAGTATTGTTCTGTTATTGATAGCCCTAAAAACTCTCTTTGAAAGACTTCTCAAGAAATCATGAGATGTTTCCCTCTTAAAATGAACACCCCAAAACTCTGTTCGCTAAAAGAAGAAAACCTGTATATTGAAGAATGTGTCATGTACATCAAAATCTTTGCAGTTGTTAGGAACCTTGTGATTTATTTTTATTTTTATTTTTATTTTTAATTAATGGCCATTTCTGATGCCATTCGGATAAAAAAAAAAAAATCAGAAATCTCAATCTTAATGTCTACATGTAAACTAGCTGCCTAAAAGCCACCATATTCAATTGACACCTGGGTTTTAACTCAGCTACCTTAATGCATGCATCAAGTTGGCATATTTTTGTTTCAAGGACATTTGATATTCCTTCTCCCATCTGGTCACCAATTGCCTGTCCATAAATTTGTAGATCTTCTGTATGGCACTGTTTCTGTTTAGATTCAGTTCAAATGGCCCTAGACTCTGTATTTAGGCAACTGAATCACTTAGTAAAACCAATGAAACCTAAGGAGTTTTCAAGCTTATGCTGTAAAAAATACATCCATTTGATGAAATAAATTATTCTCTAGACGCGCTTGATTATACTGGCCAGATATCCACAGATCACAACAGGAGATGGTACAGTTCCATGTAGATATCTAAATGTTAACATCTACATTTAGGTGTCTTACTATATGAGATGAAACCTAGTTCAGATTCCTAGACAACCTGCTTCTTAGTAAGCTGCCTGAGTCCCATTATATTTTGCTGGTAAGGCACAGTAGCAAACAACAGCTGGAAAAAAAAACCTGCAAAAAAAAAACAAAAACATATATTTGTCACATAGTCTTTCACAGGACTATTTATTTATTTATTTATTTATGGAAGCATAAGGTTTGGAGACCTTCCAAGGAAAGCATAATCAGTATATATTAGGTTTTGTTCAACAGCCAAACGTTATGGACAATTCAAATTACATATGAAACTGAAAGAATCATATTGAAAGGGTCAGTTTATTTCTTGTTCCAAGAAACTTCTCAGAAATAATACCTGGAACCAAACATTGAGAAAGTAAATACTTTCAGATTGTTACGAGTTTATTCTAACTGTAATGTTTATATATTGATTGTGTGCTTGCTTACTACAGTATTTTTATAATTCTCTGTCCAACCTGGATTTAAACCTCTTAAATTTGAAGTTGTTTTAATAACCTTGGAAAACTGTTTGAGAACCTGACAGATGTCACTGTTATAAAGCTGTTCGTTGTATTACTTTTAAATTCGTTTCTTCTTCCATTCTGTTCCATCTTCCTGATTACGTTCCACCGCATTAAGAGTGCAGAATCCCTTTTCCTTTGCTGCACTTACCCCATTCATTACTTTAAGACTGCTCCTAGGCTCTTCAACCATTGTTGGATTAGGTTATTTATAAAACTTATTTTTTTATTATAAATTTTAGCCCTTTCATAGTCTTTGCTGTTTCTCTGAATTCATTCCAGTTGGTCTCCATCTAGATGTTTTACATTTAGAATAATGTAGTTCATAACAGTTGTTCCAGCCACAACATGTCATATGTAAATATTAAGAAAAAAAATGTCGTTCTGTGGGTTGTCTGTCTGTATTTTAGGATTATGATGTTGCTATTTCCTGCACACTTAGCATCTTTTATTATTTGTCAAACACGATAAGTCTAAGTGTCTTAGATTTGAGTTGCATCAGTTTTAAATCAAGTGTTCTCTTCCACAGGGAGCTGTATCTGTTCTGAAGAGAAATGAGAGGTTCTGCATAACGTTTTCCATCATGGATTTACAGTGCCATTTGGCAAAGTAATATGCCGGTTATTCATAAGAACAAAAACAGAGTGAACTCAAAATACCCAGTCTATTTTTTTTTCTTACCACAGGTTAAAATTAGAATAAAATAATCAGCTAGATATAAACTTGGTGAACTTACAGTTTCCAGCTGCATTTTCCTTTAGCACCTGAAAATATGAAGCTAACAGCCTTGGGTCTGATTTCAAACCTGCTTACCCAGATGTAAATAAGCAATAACTCTATTGAAATGGGGAACTTAAAGAATGTAAGAATAGTAAGTTGGGACCCCGGTGATAATATTTGCCAGCATTGATTTTTCCAATACAATAAATGGAAATGATCCAAGAGAAGAAAACAATGAATCTATCTACGGTGGTGCACTGTGAAAGAATAACAGACAAAAAGCATTGTTGTTGTGTTTTGGAGAGAGCAGCTGGAGTTATAAGGCTATCCTTCTTGCAATATATTTGTGGTCCTATAATCAATTCTTTAAAAAAAAAGAGAGACATAATGAATGGGCTTTTATGCAGTAACTTACTCCAAGGCCTAGTTCTTTTCCAAATCATTGTCTGCTTCACCCTGCTTGTGGTGTGAACATGTTGGCCCTGGGCCTTTGATTGAAGCCTAAAAGTATTCTTCAAAGATGCTCCTTGCCAGTGCAATCCTCCCATACACTACAAATTGCAGATTCATGGTTAGCTGTTCTGCCACCGACCGCAGCAGGACATGGCTATGGTAAAGCCTACACTCAAAGACATTAAATAACACATAAGCTTTCTTTAGGGCAACAGCACATCATGCAAATAATATACTAAGTCCTTTCTTGCTACGTGGCAAGCCCACCCTCTACTTTAAGTCTCCCAGCATAGCAGAACTTCTCTTGTATACAGTCACAGGAAAATGGGGTTGGGAATCAAACCTCTGATTTTCAGGGGCCACACCATTTGTTTTTTTATTATTACTCTAACAAGTTACACAGGTTGAAAATCAGACTCTGATTTTGCTGCATTTCTTGAGACGTACTCATAAAAGTCAAGTTACAGCAAAATAGTCTCAAACACAATTTCTGTGATGACAATGCATGGAAATAGAATATGGGGGAAGAGACAAAAAAAGAGTCTTAGAAAATAAGAAACAGATATTCATCAGTGACATATGGCCTCGTTGAGAATACGGAGTGAAAGCAGATTTCTTGCATTGTTTTGAAGGTTTCAAAAGGGAAAAAATAGGATATTTCAGGCTTGGGTTTAACTGGTATTTGGAAGACTTCCAGTAGTCACTGACTGATTAAGCCTTGTGCTTTAAAAGCAAACACAAATGGTTTGACAAAACACTGGGACTTTGTGTAGCCAAGGAAAAATGAAAGGGCAGCAAAGGCATGTTCCTAGCTCCCATGTGGATGGGTTGTTAAAGTGCACCAGTCCTTGTCTTGTGTCAAGAATTTCTTGCAAGAAGCAAGTCTGGGGATGTCAAGGACATGGGTGCTGCAGAGCTCTCACCACAGTCCTTGGGTGATCCAATAGCCAGGGCCTCAGTGTTCACTGCTCTGCACACCCACTTCTTCTCTAAAAGCACTCAGAATTCTGTTTACCTTCTGAGCATGCTGAGTAACAAATGCACAAGGCAGGAACACTTACATGAGTAAGAATTCAAACAGTTTTGTAAGATCTATACATATATCTATTCAATATAGAGAATTAAAGCTTGAAAAATGTTCTTAAAAAGAGAATCACTTAAACAAATTTTAAATAAATAAATAAATAAAGGGAAACGAAGGTAGATGATGCAGATAATTAGCCTTGGTTGTGTTATCAGTGCCAAGGGACAGATGGCATGCAATGACACATGCTAATAATGATTCAGATTGGCTTTTAATACTCTAATTGTCAACAAGAGAAGAAAAACATTATATATACTATATTGTTATTTTCTATTATGTTCATTGAGTGCATCTGGGAAACATATTATTGGGATCACTAGTAGTGAGTGTTTAAATTAGCATGGCTCCAAGTGATGACAGAAAGTATACTTTTAACTTTCTCTTCCAAAATCTATTGCATTCTCCTCCATATTCAGAGGGACTTTGGGACTATGGGGCCCAAAAATGAAATTAATGTGTTAAAATCAAATGCTGTGGTGCCTATACAAGTGCCTACAACAGCATATGCTGTTCAAGAGAAAAATACGTGGCCCACAACCATGTAGGCTCAGCTTTTCTATACACACAGTGAGGGAACCAAGACCAAGGTATCACTGCAAATTTAGCTAATTGTCTTCGATGAACACAAGCAAGAAACCAGTGCAAAACGTCATCCCATTCTCACAACTCACTATGGATAGGACCTCTGAAAACAAGGTTCCCAGCTTTGGTGCTTCAGCCAAGAAGCTTGGTAGGTTGAAATCCCTCTCTGTGTCTCTGAAGAGTTGTTTGGGATGCCTAACACAGGAACCTACTTCTCCAAGTGGAAAGTAAGGTGAGCCAGCCACATCATGCTAGTGAGTGTGCTAGCAACTTAACGACATAAAAGGTTTTCTGCTGGAGACAGACCCCTGGCCCTGTTCAGTTTGCTAGTACAAACACAAGCAATGTTAGTCATTTGGATCTGCCAGGTATTGTTACAGGATAAACAGTTCCAAGAAGCTGGCACTATTCTGTGGACTTCTACCAAGACTGGTCTTCATGTACATGGGCAGGCATTAGGATGACATGAAATATTCCCATTTCTAGCATTTCTGCTATAGTGAGAAGGCCAAGATGACATCATCAGCAGAAGAAACTGTCTTTTGGGCAGACATTTGATTTGGAAGATTCTTGCTATTTTTGCAATTGAAGGTAGTATTGTTCTTGCCCCAAAGGCTTGCTCCTAACTACTGTAGTGAAGAAGCTATGCTATAGTGCACCATAATAATTTCTCATCCTTCTAGTAGGCTGCTGTGTTTTTCCATTTTCTTTAGTTGGCCTGACCACTGGGCTTCTGCGTTTTTTCATTTACTTTTATGTAACAAAAATATCAGGTAATAGGATCAAGTGGCTGATTCATCACTTAGGTTTATTTAGCTAAGGTAGTCATTGTGGAGCATTAGAGGGAGATGGGTGGAAAGAGGGTGGGATTGGCATGAGAAAATATTTCCAGGTTCTTCATATTTCTTTTGTATTCAGTGTACCAAAACAACAAACACTAGAGTCTCTCTACACTGTAAAATGCAGACAAAATTCCTGTACTTTTGACTTTTCTCAAATACTGGATTAATATAGCATGTCACCTACTAGTAAACAGCAATAGTAGAAAAGTTATCAGCAAACAGAAGAAAAATTGCCAGGATGACAGTAAAGGGTTTGTGCAACACAGGAGATAGGAATTATTTTTTATTTTTATATTTTTTCATAAATGACTTGGATGCAGGACTTGAAGGTATACTAAGTACTATAGTACGTTCACAGATGACACTAAACTGGGAGAAGCTGTTGACTCCCTTGAGGGCAGAGAGGCCTTGCAGAGAGATCTTGACAAATTAGAGAGCCAGGCAGTCACCAACCACATGAAGTTTAACAAGAGCAAGTGCCAGATTATGTGGCTGGGAAGAGGCAACCCTGGATGTATGTACAGACTGGGGGACAAGAGGCTGGAGAGCAGCCCTATGGAAAGGGATCTGGGGGTTCTGGTCAATGGCAAGTTGAATATGAGTGAATAGTGCGTCCTAGCAGCTGACAGTGCCAATGTACCCTGGGATGCATCGAGCACAGCACTGCTAGCTGGTTGAGGGAAGTGTTTGTCCTGCTCTGCTCTGCGCTGGTGCGGCCTCACCTCGAGTAATGTGTGTAGTTTTGGGTGCCACAATATAAGAAGGACATAAAACTATTAGCGAGTGTCCAAAGGAGGGCTACAAAGATGGTGAAGGTTCTAGAGGGCAAGATGTACGAGGAGCAGCTGAGGTCCCTTGGTTTGTTCAGCCCAGAGCAAAGGAGACTGAGGGGAGGCCTCATGGTGGCCTGCAGCTTCCTCACGAGGGGAGCAGAGGGGCAGGCGCTGAGCTCTGCTCTCTGGTGACAGCGACAGGACCCAAAGGAATGGCATGGAGCTGTGACAGGGGGGGTCAGGCTGGGTGTTAGGGAAAGGTTCTTCACTGAGAGGGTGGTCGGGCACTGGAACAGGCTCCTCAGGGAAGTGGTCATGGCACTGAGCCTGCTGGAGTTCAAGAAGTGTTTGGACAGTGCTCTCAGACACATGGTTTGATTTTTGGGAGGGCCTGTGTGGAGCCAGGAGTTGGACATGATGATCCTTGTGGGTCCATTCCAACTCAGGATATTCTCTGATTCTATGATAAATCTTAGAGTCTTTTCTAGCCTTGAATGTCAATGCAGTCTAATGCAACTTGAAATGCCTCAGGCACACCAAACAAAGACCTTCAGAGGAACAGCTGTATTAAATTGAACTTAAAAGCCACCATCCTTAGCATTGGCTGGCAATCTATAAAAGAAAGGAGTAGCACAGAGGTCACAAGTGTGGTTTTCCAATGAGATAAATTATAACGTACTTCAAGTTTTGATTCCTTTATTTCAAAATCGTGAGGTGACTGAAAAAGGGGCTCTGATACTGTTGAATTCAATAAATTGGCCCATGAAGGAGTGCTTTTAGGTATTCATCCCCCAAAATTGTCTGAGATATCTACATAATTTTATTGAACATAAAACGGCCTCTTCATTTGCTTAGAACTACAGCCTGATCTCAAAACCTGACCTCTGCTGAAATCTTCCATATCCTGTCCCTAATCTCCCAAGCCATCTCAACCCTGGAGCACAAATACTAGGAAAAACAAACAAACAAACAAACAAACAAACAAAACAAACAAACAAACAAAAAAACAGAAAGATACATTTTTCATTTCATGTGCTTCCTTTGCTTGGATGTGAAGTGTTCACAATATCTTAGCTAGCCCATGTTCAAAGAGGACATTTGATTTTGTCAGCATCTGTTTCTTAGAAATGAAATGAGCTGCATGACCTCTTCCATCAGCAAATCTAGTTTACAACTATTAAAAAAAAATAATCCATATCATATTCTTGCTTTAGTAAATACATAAAACTCCATATTAGAAGCAGTTAGCTCTTTCTTTCCTTCCTCTGTTTCTCCCATTAGGATGCTGTTCCCAAACTGCAGTAAAAGTATGCATGGGAACTTCTAATTTCAAAATATATATATATCCCTTATCAGCTAATCCCCACTATTCCTGTGCCATGCTTCACCTTAAATAATTCTTTTCTTTCCGTCCTTCATCTTCCCTCAAAGTAATTATAAAGAACAGCCAAAGCCCTTCACAGTCATTACCTTTAGCCAAGTTCTTACAAACTCTGCTCTGAATACAAGCTGACGGATTTAAAACAGAAGCAGAAACACTCCATAGAGGAGTCTTCTACATTTGCAAGATTTAAAGTTTATAAAGGTGAACTTTGACTCAGATAAAATTCTATTTCTATTAAAGTTCATTCTGTCTACTGATATATCCATTCCAACAGTCTCTGTAATTTCCAGAAGTCCTATGGTTATCTGGTGTTTTGGCATTGAATTTAAGCAACAACATCAGTTTCTCAGGCTAATCTAGATTGCTCCTATACAAGGCATCCTTTGGTGTCTTGGTAGCCTGACAATGTCCTTATGCCATTTGGATTACACTTTACATGGAAGAAAATTGTGCTTGGGAGAAAAAAGAAATCTTTCCTTGGATGGTATTCCTAACAGGAAGCACATTCTTCCTTTTTTCTTTCTGCTGCCTACACTCATGGTTATAATAAGGGGTCACTGTGTCCAGCCAAGTTCCTCTTTGCTGGCCAGTTTAAGGTATATTGCTTTCTCTTGTTTTTCAGACAACTGAACTAAATTATCACCAGTGTCTTTTCTGGCCCTAAAGTATGAAAATTAGGTAGTCTGTTAATCTCTTACTGTTTGTTGAGATGAATAATTCAATTGACTTTCATGTGTCTAATAGGAACAAGAGAAAGGAATGCAGAAGTAGGTTCCCCATGGTTAGTTCCAGCCAGCTACTGGATTTGGAACCTGCACAGTGTGGTCATACTGGGCAAGGTAAAGGGGAAGGTGATAACTCATTAATGCTCCGCTGGTTAAAATGCCCCCATTTAGGTGTGATTTAGATAACTGAATGATGGAAATGCAAAGCTCTGGAAATTCTGCAGCTACAGCTTTCAGACCTTTTCTCTCCTTGGCATTCAAGACATAGAATATAGTTTTTAGATCTGCTCTGGGCATTGTACTTGGATGCTAACCAAGACTGCCAAGCACTTTTGTGCTCTCAGAGACTTTTAGCTGTTTACTTGGAGTAAGTGTCTTCTACTGAGCAGAGAAGGAGGATATTGGAGACAGGATTAATTCTCCCAAATCCCCCAGCACTGAATCAAATAAAACCTTCTTCCGCCCACACATTGATGTCCCAGCTTAACAACAAAAACAACCTGCCAATCTCTCCCCACACGGAAACCTTCAGACTTTTCATCAAAAGTAAGGGAAAGGTACTTCCAATTTTCTCAAGTACACAAGGTAGAAATTGCCATCATTCCTTTCAAATCATCTGCTGTTGTGGTTTTTTTTTTTTGTTTGTTTGTTTTTTTTTGAAACCACTGATGAATAAGAACAAGAGAAAAGGAGTAGGGTATTTCCTGTATCCAAAAACATGCCACGAATAAAGATGAGAAATTTTGCTCCTCTCTAGAGGAGCACATCTTGGGCAGAACTTCCAAATTTGCTGAGCAAAAACTTCAGTCCAAACAGTCCGAGTAGCAAAAAAAATGTGAGACTTTAAATGCAATCGTACGTATGGGGGAGACTAATCTGGCAAAGGCTACAATGCTGAAGACAAAAAAGTAAAATTTGGAAGTACCTACTCTGAACAGGGACAAGAAATAGGACAGGAAAATAACACTGTGAGATTCAGTCTTTATAAAGCTGAGAGTTAGGGAAAAGAAAAGCATCCAAAACATTTGCACTGACATGGAAAGAAGAGAGATACAGATGAATGGTCAAAGTTTGATGGAAAGAATATGGCTGAGCAATAAATTGCAAAAAATTTAGGTCTTCCCAGACTGGCTTATTGCTGTAGTGATTGGACTGTGGTGACTTAACTGGAAGCAAGATGGAGAAATTAATGAACATTAATACGGGACTCATAGGAGTCATTTGTTTATCCAACCTGTGGGCTATGCAAAGCTTTGTGATATCATATCTCTTAATGATGTTTTTTTTAAAAAAAAATGATCAGGAACTTATCTGAATCATCCACATTTTTCAGATCTTTTTCAGGATGCCCCTGTCTAACCTGCAAACATGGACTTAGGACATGAATTTATCTGGATCAAAACATCCTGCAAATCTTTATTGGCTACATGCATGCTAGTGAATAATAGAGATTAGAGCCCATTCTCAGGACAAGATATGGCCAAATTCTTAAGCCATCCTGCTAAAAAATTCATCACCTTTCTGCTCCCCTGATGGCGTTATCCATACCACCCACTGGGAAGGCATCCCTGCCCTATGCTACCCACCAAAAGTATATCCAGGCCCTTCCTGGAAGGTGCTGCTCATCCCAGGCCAAAAAATGATTAGAGGTCATGCTGGCAAGTTATATAGTGTGGACAATTGTTAACAGGTTCCTGAACCCCTCTCCTGGCCCTCTTTGTTTTTACAGTGTAGGTGTAGCTTAGGAATTAGACATCCAGCAGAGCAAAAATGAAATACACTAGTACATACATGGACAAGGGTGACACATAAGTAAGCCCTCATAAGCAGCAGTAGTCCTTATGAGCATGTCTTTTCTTGAATAGAGAAGGTATGAGAAGTACACTGAATGGAAAGAAGATGTTAGAATATGCATGAGATGAACACAACTTTTCTCTTACATGTGAGTCACTTACCATTTATTTATTTATTTATTTATTTATTTATTCCATGGTCTTCACTATCACTATCAGACAAGTTTAGCTATATAGGATTCATCCTATATAAACAACTGCTTCTTCAGTTCATCTAGTTTTCCAGCTCCGTGCCCTCTGTTGTGATGCAAGGTGTGCAAAACAGAGTCCTGAAGCCCACTTGACTCCTGTTTGTCCTTTGGGTGGTTTCAGTGATATATAAGAGTGTGTGTAAATTTCTGCACTTGTGTTTTTTTTTCATCAAATTAGTCCAGGGCTGGTTTCTACTACATTTAAAAGAAGGGGGGAGAACTCAGAGATGGTAAATCCCTAAAACACTTACTAAAATAGGTGGCTGAGTAGAAAAGTCCTCTTAATGAACTTTGATCAACTTTACTAGACATCCCAAAATCTACTTATTGGGGAGAATACATGAGAGAGGGAAAATATACACAAACATGTCCAATGCAAACTAGTCTTAATTTATTCCATTGCTCACAGAACCATTTTTTTATTTTTTATTTTTTATTTTAAATTCAAGCCTCATTATGTCTTTAGCCCTTTGGCATTTCATGCAAATCATCACACAGGAAAGTATAT
Organism: Anseranas semipalmata; assembly: GCA_013399115.1. Taxonomy (NCBI): domain Eukaryota; kingdom Metazoa; phylum Chordata; class Aves; order Anseriformes; family Anseranatidae; genus Anseranas; species Anseranas semipalmata. The sequence continues at coordinate 1,115,354 of VXAA01005745.1, read as the reverse complement.
TCATCTAAGATTCCCAGCCATGACACAGTTTCTGACATTTATACTGAAGTGAAATCTGTGCAGAATATGAAGCCAATTGTTAACTCTGTTATGTATACATGAGGTATAAACTGTGTCATTAACATTCAGGTTGTTTTAGACCTCCTTTGCTACCATTGCCATAATTTCCTAGAGTTTATTTGCAATTTGTTGATAGCTTTCGATTAATCAATGAAACTGGAAAATGATATTTGGTTTATCCATCTTGGCATTTTCCATTAATACTGCCACTGAAATGTAGACTTACAGTGAAAAATAAAAAATAAAAAACAAACCAACCA